>WNWK01007514.1:0-27500 GCA_009830355.1 Cherax destructor | reverse complement strand
GCTACATCAGTTGTGGATGCTTTGGTCGTGGCTACTTCAGTTGTGGCTGCTTCGGTCGTGGCTACTTCAGGTATGGCTGGTTCGGTCGTGGCTACTTCAGGTGTGGTTGTTTCGTCGTGGCTGCTTCGGTCGTCGCTGCTTTGGTCGTTGCTGCTGCGGTCGTGGATACTTAGTGTGACTCTTCAGATGTGACTCTTCAAGTGTGACTCTTCAGGCGTGAGTACCTCAGGTCGTGACTACCTCAGGTGTGACCACCTCAGGTGTGACCACCTCAGGTGTGACCACCTCAGGTGTGACCACCTCAGGTGTGACCACCTCAGGTGTGACCACCTCAGGTGTGACCACCTCAGGTGTGACCACCTCAGGTGTGACCACCTCAGGTGTGACCACCTCAGGTGTGACCACCTCAGGTGTGACCACCTCAGATGTGACTACCTCATGTGTGACTATCTCAGGTGTGACCACCTCAGGTGTGACTACCTCAGGTGTGACTACCTCAGGTGTGACTACCTCAGATGTGACCACCTCAGGTGTGACTACCTCAGGTGTGGCAATAATGTCTTATTGAAAACATAGCAATTTGTTCTCGGAAGTTATTGTAAGTACTCGCCTGTGCTGTGCTGTTTATTAACCATATACATATAACTGACCAGACTCCTAATACACTGTCTGCAACTTTTATAATCGGGGTGATGTGATATTCATCTTGTTGAAAATAGTCCTCCCAGCCATTGTATATACAGAGATCATACAACTGAAATTTGTCATAACTGAGAGGTATATGTTTTTTAGTGTATATGATAAGAGTTGACATTAATCCCTGAGGATTAAGGAATGAATTACCGTATTTTCCGGTATATAAGGAGCACGGTTAATTAGTAATCATGTTCATGGGTTAATTACCCTCTTACTATACGCTTTACATGGGTTAATTACCCTCTTTACTCTTTACATGGGTTAATTACCCTCTTTACGCTTTACATGGGTTAATTACCCTCTTTAATCTTTACATGGGTTATTTACCCTCTTTACGCTTTACATGGGTTAATTACCCTCTTTATGCTTTACATGGGTTAATTACCCTCTCACTTTACGCTTTAAATTTGTTAATTACCCTCTTCACGCTTTACATGGGTTAATTACCGTCTTATTTTACACTTTACATGGGTCAATTACCCTCTTACTTTACACTTTACATGGGTCAATTACCCTCTTACTTTATGCTAAAGCGTAACACAAAGCGTATCCTTGAGCCTGACCTTGAACATATAAGGCGCAGGCTGATTTTCCGAGACTTTGTGGAGAAAAAGGAGCGCCTTATATGCCGGAAAATTATGGTCTTCATAACTGGTGGTGAACAGGTAACATGCAGCCGTAATGACCTTCGTGTGGCTGACGTGCTTCAAGCCACATTAACCAGTCATCATGTTTCCCCTAACATATCCCTTCTCTCTTCCTATTTTGCTCTTGTTTACTATTTAGCTGCTTCTCTGTTGTGTATCTGCTGAAGATCTCAGCTGAAAGTGAAATATTCCGACAGCCCATCACCCTAGGTGCTGTATCTGCGGGTGCAACCCCCAAGTCCTTTTCGCAATCTGTATGGCTAAGTTCTACGTTATTTAACTTATAAGTGCTTGGGTTATGGACATTCCCGATCTTCAAAACCTTGCATTTATCTACATTGAATTGCATTTGCCACTTTTCTGACCACGAATTGAGTTTGTCTAAATCCTCCTGAAGTTCCCTGACATCTACGTTTGAATCAATTATCCTACCTATTTTCGTGTCATCGGCGAATTTGCTCATATCACTAGTAATTCCCTCATCAAGGTCATTGATATATATTATAAACAACAACGGGCCTAAGACTGATCCCTGTGGAACACCACTTGTTAGAGATCCCCACTCGGATTTAACCCCATTTATGCATACTCTCTGCTTACTATTAGTGAGCCATGACTCGATCCATGACAGCACTTTTTCCCCAATGCCATGAGCTACTACTTTCTTTAATAGTCTCTGGTGCGGTACTCTATCAAAAGCCTTACTAAAATCTAAATAAACAATATCGAATTCTTTATCGTGATCAACAGCCTCAAAAGCTGAGTATCATCAAATTATGGTTATCTAGATAGCTTCTTATAATATCAGCTATAATTGACTCTAGTAATTTGCCTACAATTGAGGTCAGGCTTATTGGGAGGTAATTTGATGGTAGTGACTTGTCCCCTGCTTTAAAAATAGGAATTACATTGGGCATCTTCCACATATCAGGCACTACACCTGTTTGAAGAGATAGATTAAAAATGTTAGTTAATGGTTTAGAGAGTTCCATTTTGCATTCCTTAAGAACCATTGCAAAAAGCTCATCAGGACCCGGCGATTTATTTTGTTTCAGTCGGTCTACTTGTTTCATAACCATTTCGCTAGTGACTGTGATATTACATAATTTATCTTCAAGGCCACTATAAAAATTAATTACTGGGATATTATTGGTGTGGAAAAATAAACACATAAGCAGTATAATGTGATCCTTTATTGACAACGTGTTGCCCACGCAGTGGGCTTTATCGAGTCACAAACAGATTTGTGTTTATTTTTCCATTGTGTCGGTATTTTATACCATTTATTTCCATATTATTGGCGTCTTCCTGTGTGAAAACCGAGAGAAAATAATTATTAAAAATAGAGCACATATCATTCTCCTTGTCGGTAAGATGCCCAGAATTATTTTTAAGGGGACCTATCTTATCTCTAACTTTTGTTCTATAAACCTGGAAAAAACTTTTAGGGGTTAGTTTTTGAATCCCTAGCAACTTTAATTTCATAGTCCCAAGCTAAAACCTTGGGTAGTTTCAAATTTAAGTTGGAAAAATGCATGAGTTCTTATAGATGAGTGTAGACTCAGTTAAAGACTGGCTTCACCACTGTTACCTTTATTACACTCACCAATATGACTACACCTGCACGACTATGGGATCACCCAGATGTATGGGCTGGGATGCAATTAAGCATAAGGATGAGTTACATGATTAACAAGCTCCACAGAACTGCATCAAATGGGTGGCAAATTTCTAAAATGACATCAAAACAACAATATACTCAGCATAGCACTAACACAAATGAAGACTCATTTACACACCCTATAATAGCACTAGAAACACTAATGAAACGATGAAGTACAACACCCAGGTACAATCGTGTACAGGAGGATTTGAGTGGGACTCGCACTTGAGTTAATAGAATCATCAAAGCTTATTTCTTGGGTAGAATTGAAAATTAGGTTGGGCAATTTTTCTGTTAGTGGAATGGATTGTGAAGGACCTGCCTAGTATGGGCCAACAGGCCTGCTGCAGTGTTCCTCCTTTCTTATGTTCTTATGTTCTTATGAGTGAGAATGGTTGGATTTGAGTGGGACTTGCACATGAGTTAATAGAATTATTAAAGCTTGTTGTTAAGTAAAAGGACACAAATGCAACTAATGTGACATTTTATTGTAGCAACGTTTCGCTCTCCAGGAGCTTTGTCAAGCCGACGGCTTGACAAAGCTCCTGGAGAGCCAAACGTTGCCACAATAAAATGTCACATTAGTTGCATTTGTGTCCTTTTACTTAACATACTGTCCGTAATTCTACCAATATTAATACATTATTAAAGCTTGTTGCTTGGGAAGCGTTTATTCTGTTAGTGGGTTGGATTTGTGAAGGACTTGCCTAGTATGGGCTAACAGGCCTACTGCAGTGTTCCTCCTTTCTATGTTCTTATGAAGAAGAAAAAGAAAAAAGGACAATGAAGAGGATAATATGGAAGGAGAAAATTCTGAATACATTGTCAAATAAAATGTAAGCAAGCTTAATAGTAAGGATAAAAAAAGTGCTAGTCAGGAGACCTTGTTTTAGTGCTACGTAAGTGAGGCAGTCACTGACCAACACAGCAACAATATTAAGAGACCAAAGAAAACATAACAAGGGGGACCAAGTTAGCCGCTGATTCATTGTCATTCTGTCCAGGTTTTTAAGTTGTCTTAATACATAAGCTCTCTGGAAATAAATGGTATAAAATACCGACACAATGGAAAAATAAACACATAAGCAGTATAATGTGATCCTTTATTGACAACATTTAGCGCACGCAGTGGGCTTTATCGAGTCACAAACAGATCTGTTTGTGACTCGATAAAGCCCACTGCGTGGGCGAAACGTTGTAAATAAAGGATCACATTATACTGCTTATGTGTTTATTTTTCCACATTAGCTCTCTAGAATTCTTAAATTCATTCTATTTTATGTCCTTAGATACAAGTTTAAAACTTCTAGCACTAGTTAAGATTGATGCCTTCACAAGGAATTATGACCGCTGACACCCAGCTGAGTGAGAAGTGTTATATATTTACATGGTAATTGTCTTCATAATATCTCGTTTTAAATTTCTGAAATGGCGTAAGCCAGTGGCTTACGCGACGGTCTGGAGCTTAGAGACTCTCTGACCGCGGGTTCGAACCCCACCCGTGGTATGGTTTATAAGCTGACACACGGCACTTGAAACAGATGAAATATAGCAATGGGAGAGATTTAATATGACATTCACCTAACACGACGCTTTATCAACTCCACGAAAAATATGAAATGTAATTGTAAATGTACGTATGTGCTGTTGACTGTACGAGTTAGCTCCTTGAAGGGAAGTTCCAAGATGCTGGCGAAGGGGTCTTCATCCAAGGAATTATAACTACTCTTCCTTCAGAATTAAACAAGATTACATCCCTTTCCCCTTATGTTGTATAACCCCTAGTTTAACTCTTCTCCATGTTTATAGGAGCAGTGGTATATCTTATATCTTTTCATGACTAATAATATGCATTTATATCACTCTTCAAAAGAGTACAATAAAATCACCTATGTGGCATTTTTTTCTATGGAAGAACACTATATGTCTGTCCTTTTGAATTTTTCCAACCAAAGTACTTCTGTAATTTTCGTTTTGACTTCTAATGTATTTTTATTCGACAAAAATAAAGGTATAGCGGAGGGAATGATTCTGGCAAAAATATTTACTCTCCATACTCCTGAATATCGCTTGACGAGAGTGGCTTAATAGTGTCTTGTGTTGCGGGGGGAAGGACATGGCTACTGCTTTTCTCTTATTGCTCTCTCTGTCTTCAAGACAGAGTTTTCTCTACGACATTCCTCGTAGAGTTACCTGGGAAGGCAGAAGAGCTTCCTCCTGAACCTTTCCACTAGACACCAGGACTTTCCACTTTAATTTCGAGTTGTTTCTTGAAATTAGAATCCGTTTCCTGGCTGTGTATTGTCTTCCGTAGAACCATGCTTAGCATTTCGATTATATGAAGACAAAGACGCTGGCTATAAAACAAGCGTTATTGGTACAACGTTTCGCCGTAGAACTTTATAAAATAACTCGATAAATCTCTACACAGAATGAAACGTTATCCCAATAAAATCTTGATGTAGAACCTGTCTGCCTTCGTACCTAGGCTCTATATCCGTAATACCTTATCTTTTCTCCGAATAAACAGTTTGAGGTTCAGAGAACCCCAGATTTCTTAGCTTTGCCCTAAACCCTTAATTCCTCTCCTTAAACCTTACCTTAAACTCCGGTAGTTACTCTTGATCTCAAGTCAATTTATAGATCCCATCTTGTGTACTGGAATCCTTCTTACACCCTTCATCCTTTCATTTTCATAAATTTTATTCTGCTCTTTTCTTATCCCTCCTTTCTCTTAACCCTTCCCCCTCACCACCACTGGCCCTACCACCACCAGACCAATATCTTCTCAGTTCTCCATCGTCTCCTGAGAGGTACTTAGCATCTTCCGTGTCGCCACAAGTCCCGCAAGGCCCTGCCATCCTTGACCTTGACGCCAGCATTGAAAGGAGGGAGAGAGGGTGGATGGAAGGGAAGGATAGAGAGAGAGAGAGAGAGAGAGAGAGAGAGAGAGAGAGAGAGAGAGAGAGAGAGAGAGAGAGAGAGAGAGAGAGAGACAGTGAGTTGGAGGGTAAGAAGAGAGGAAGAGCACGTGAGAGGAGAAACAGTCTTCTGGGGTCAATATAGAGTGAACGTGCGGCGCCAGCTGGTCAACTCCTGCCAGGAAGATGGTATGATGTCGCCGGGTGGGCCGCGCCTCCCGTCTCAGGCGCCGCAGGAGTGGCCGTCGGCGCCAGCAGACATCGTCTGTGGGAGGTGTAGCACCTGGGGAGCCTCATGCATACACTCGTGTTTACTGCTTGGTTTCACTTAGAGATCCTTCTAGGGAAGTGCCTTCATACTGGTGAGGGGATCTTTATCCAAGGAAATTGCAACAAACATTTTCTTCCGTCGATCAAATCTCATTACCTCCCATTACCAAGGCACTGAATGACGATATGGTTTTAGCGCTTTCTAATATAATAATAATAATTGGTAAATGAACACAAGAAAAGAAATGATATATATTAGTTGCACTTGCGCCCTTTTACCAAGCATATTCTCTGTAATTTCATAAATATTTATACAATAATAACAGAAGTAATCAACTTGATGGCTTTAATATAAACCGTATGTCCATGCTGTGGGTGGTGGTCAAAAGATTAAACCCATTATGTCTGTGTTTAAAGACTGGGCCCCACCATCCTGTTAGCTAAGCTGGTTGTAATGGACTCTTTACAACACAAATGAATTCAGCAACAACATTAGCAAGTACATAGTTCCACGTCAAATAAACTCCACCACATAAACATTACCTTGAAGTATACTAGTTTTAACAAGGATACAGTTTTCTGTGGGACTAAATTGTGCTGTATTAATAAAGCAAGTTAAATTAGTTATAAGTTGTTTATAGTGGGAGTGTTTTTGTTAATTTATTTGCGGTAGACAAAGTTTGGGTATTAGGCTAGGATTTTTTTCGTAATGTTTTCATGAATTAAAATTAGACACCTTAAAGATTTGTGAGTTGCCTATAAGTTTCTAGATTTTATCCTTTACGTACATGAGGACGCAGGTGTAACAATAAATCTGAGGAAGGAGTTTACATCTAGTTAAGCCTACATTAACTGGTGATGTAAACTTCCAAGAATACCTGTAGTCTACGGCGTAGGTACCTTATGCTGTAGTAAACTCTCGGAGGTAACTGTAGCTCAGCAAACTCCAAGAATGTTGAGTATTTTCACATTTTATGCGAATGCAAGATGGTACTAGTTTAGTTATACTTGATGATTAAGACACATGTGCAACAGCTGGGTTTCTTTATTGTTGAAACGTTTCGCCCACACAGTAGGCTTCGTCAATGAAGTACAGCTGTAGTAATGAAGTAAAGATGATGTAATGAGTCCATCAATCTTAGTTGATGGACTGATAGTTGGGTATCAGCTATAAAGATACCCAACTGTTGCACATGTCTTTTTCACATACTGGTCGGTATTTCATACCATTTTCAATATTAGTTACACTTATCACCACTCAGGTGGGATGATGATGTTTGTCTTAAAATCTGGACACATTTATTTTAAGTATTAAAGTTCCTATATACTGCTTTCAAAAATGAAAAAAAAATATTAGTGTGCTTTTTTTCTGAAGATAGTAGCATTAATATTTTTTGTCATTAGAAAGAAGTAGATGATGACTTTAGAGTGCTTCAGTAATCCATCAGATAATCGGATTACATCTGGCATCAGAATGATTGATTATTGCTGTTAGTCAACACCAAGAAGACGACATTCATGAGGTGCTAGAAAACCTTTGGATAAAAATTACCATCAGATGCTACAAAATTTTTGTTTCTTTATGAGAAACCCATTTAAAAAACTAGACCCGGGGAGTAAAATAAAAGTTAGTGAATCTTCACCACTCTGAAGTTAAATTGTCGCTTCTGAAGTTATTACTTCAATCTGCAATGTTTATTCTGTAGTGAGATATTCTCACTGCAAGATATAGATAATCTTTCCATTTGGCAAACAGCATTTCTTCATATAATGCCAAGCTGAGAAAGTCCGCACTAAACGAGAGGCTCAGAGGGTAAACAAAGCTCGGGTAAGACTACGAGGTGCTGTCAGTGATAAGCCTCTCCAAAGACATTCAAAGATTTACACGCAGATATACCATGACTGCTGTCCAAAGACATTCAAATATTTTAATTTCAAATGAGATGCATGAATGTTGTTAATCGCAGGACGGTAAAGAATGTCTCAAAATATATCTTATCAAACTTCAGAAGCATTTTAGTAAGAAACTGGTGCAAATCTCTGCTTCAGGTCTTCCGAGTCGTCCAGTTTTTCGCACAACTGAGCTTAGTGTTCTCAGAAAGTCGGTAGAAAGTGTCCTGAAAGATCGTAGACACACTGATGAAGAATTAAACACATGTACAACATCTGGGTATCGTTATTTGTTGACGTTTCGCCCTCCAGTGGCTTTATCAATACAGTACAAGGACATAATGTGAAGACTGTAGAACTATTTACAAAAGACGAGGTAATCAGTCCCTCAGTCTTGTAGTTTGTTATGAGCACCGTAGTCGTGAAAACTTGAGTGCTCATCACCAACTTCAAGGATGTGTCCCCTCAAGGAAGGTTCCTTGACGCTGGTGAGGGGCTTTTGATCTAGGGAACTGGATCTGTGCTCCAGATCCCTGAATTAAGCCTGAATACCTTCCATCCCTCACCCACAGGCGCTGTATAATCCTACGGGTTTAGCGCTTCCCCTTGATATATATATTTCTACAGTCTTCCAATTATGTCCTTGAATTTGTAATGATAAAGCCACTGGAGGGGACAACGTCTACAAATAATGACACCCAGATATGTCACATGACTAATTCTTCACCTAGTCAGTATTAAATACCATTCATGCACTATATCGACACTGTACCCTAGTCTTTGCTGGGCACAATGTTAGTTTAGATTAGGAGAGCTGTGTTGATGCTGTCATTGTCACACTCCTCTCAGTTTCAGAAAATATTTCAATATCTGTTACGCATTGCATTCACCTGCAACTTGGAATATCACAGATTTTCTCCACGACTACTGAACATTGGAATTGGTGTTATGCTTGAGATGAAACACTGCATTAAACACTTTCATGATCTTGGTAACTTGATAGCTCAGCTATGTGCAAATAAGCTTAATTTAGGCTTGGTTAACGTAAGCAGGTGATTGTTTCCCCCATATGCTCTCTAGATGTCAGGAATGACGTTGGAGTTAAATTAGCATACGAGTAAGTTCATCGATTCAACTTCACAGACAATTGGTGGCGTAGCGCATCATTGTTCGTAATTTCGGCCTCGCAGGGATATTATCTTGTCTGTTCGAACCCTGGAGGGGGTTTCAAATTATTGTTTATCGGAATACATTCCAGGATCTCTCCTTAACCAGAATCTTGGATAAAACTCTCGCCTACTTTCAGTAAATGAAAATTACTGAGCACCTCACCTACTCTGGTGCAAACCTTTATGTACCATAATAAATACAATTTATCTTCCCATTTTTCTGTACTTGGTAAAGAGTTTCTTAAATCTTTGTGTATGTGGATTTAATGAAACAACACAGGTTCATGATATATATATATATATATATATATATATATATATATATATATATATATATATATATATATATATATATATATATATATATATATGAATTATGTTCACAAGATATAAATTAAATCTTAATATGCAATGTAATCACAGGTAATACAATTCCAAGCGCTTTTGTAATATTTCAGTTTCCTTAAGAATATGACAATCATCGTTTGAAAAGAAATATGATCTAGGTTACTGTATATTTCGACCACAACTGAGGTCTTCATCAGATAGAAGGGGCGAGAGGAGGATTTTTTTTTAAGCGCTGAGAAGTTTCATACCAATAATTATTTTACAAACGCATTATGCCCATTTCATCATATCTTAAAACCATCATTCTCAGTATAAAACTGGGTTAAATGCGAGCAAGTGTGTGGTTCAAAGTGTTCCATATATGAATTAGGTTACAGGCAAAGGAAGACTTTCTATAGTGTTCCAGTACTGCCATACTGATTCTTAAACCTTGAACCACATCCTGTACTGAAAACATGTATCGTGTGTGTTGCAACATGGATTAATCTAAAATAAAAATAAGTGAGTCGTATATTACAGTTTCTTGGAAATTAATATCTGAGAGAGAGAGAGAGAGAGAGAGAGAGAGAGAGAGAGAGAGAGAGAGAGAGAGAGAGAGAGAGAGAGAGAGAGAGAGAGAGAGAGAGAGAGAGAGAGAGAGAGGAGGAGAGAGAGAGAGAGACTGAGGAGGAGAGAAGAGAGAGAGAGACTGAGGAGGGGAGAGAGGGGGAGAGAGAGAGACTGGGAGGGAGAAGAAGAGAGAGACTAGGAGGTAGAAAGAGGGAGAGAGAGAGACTGGGACGGAGGAGAGAGAGAGACTGGGAGGGAGAAGGAGAGAGAGACTAGGAGGTAGAAAGAGAGAGAGAGAGAGACTGGGATGGAGAAGGAGAGAGAGACTGGGAGGGAGAAGGAGAGAGAGACTAGAAGGTAGAAAGAGAGAAAGAGACAGAGACTGGGATAGAGAAGGAGAGAGAGACTGGGAGGGAGAAGGAGAGAGAGAGACTGGGAGGTAGAAAGAGAGAGAGAGAGAGACTGGAAGGTAGAAAGAGAGAGAGAGAGAGACTGGAAGGTAGAAAGAGAGAGAGAGAGACTGGGAGGTAGAAAGAGAGAGACTGGGAGGTAGAAAGAGAGAGAGAGAGACTGGGAGGTAGAAAGAGGGAGAGAGAGACTGGGAGGTAGAGAGAGAGACTGGGAGGTAGAAAGAGAGAGAGAAATACTGGGAGGTAGAAAGAGAGAGAGAGAGAGGGAGAGAGAGACTGGGAGGTAGAAAGAGAGAGAGAGACTGGGAGGTAGAAAGAGAGAGAGAGACTGGGAGGTAGAAAGAGAGAGACTGGGAGGTAGAAAGAGAGAGACAGACTGTGAGGTAGAAAGAGAGAGACTGAGAGGTAGAAAGAGAGAGAGACTGGGAGGTTGAAAGAGAGAGAGACTGGGAGGTAGAAGAGAGAGACTGGAGGTAGAAAGAGAGAGAGACTGGGAGTGAAAGAGAGAGAGAGACGGAGGAGAGAAAAGAGAGACTGGAGGGAGAAAGAGAGAGAGACTGGAAGGAGAAAGAGAGAGAGAGGAGAGGAGAGAGAAGAGAGAGAGACTGAGAATAGAGAGAAAAAGAGAGAGAGAGAGTAGGAGAGAGAGTAGGTAGGGGAGAGAAAGCGAGAGACTGAGGAATAGACCAGAGAAATGTGAGAAAATGAAATGCATTTAAAGAAAATTAAGAAAGTTAGTGAGTAAAGGTTAAGTGCATTAAGGTGTGCAGGAAGGCTGAGCTGCAGTGTCCACTCAGCTCCCAGGTACAAAGCGGTGAGCACACACAAGCATGTAAGCAACAAACCGGAGATCAGGAAGCAGACTAGAAGCAAGGTCAAATCACCCAGTCCTCACGGGAACGCCTTTGGATGATTCTTGGCGAGTCACTCGAGTCGAGAGGATAAATCTACAAATATAATCATTGATATTTTTAATAGGGTGACACACGTTTTTTTTTCATTATAAATTTGTTCCGTTTTGCTGCAGCTTTTCCTTGTATCCATGGTAATGTGTTGTCTGGACACTCTTCCTTGTATTCATGGTAATGTGTTGCCTGGACACTCTTCCTTGTATCCATGGTAATGTGTTGCCTGGACACTCTTCCTTGTATCCATGGTAATGTGTTGTCTGGACACTCTTCCTTGTATCCATGGTAATGTGTTGCCTGGACACTCTTCCTTGTATCCATGGTAATGTGTTGTCCTGGACACTCTTCCTTGTATTCCCATGATAATGTGTTGTCTGGACACTCTTCCTTGTATCAGAGTAATGGTTGCCTGGACACTCTTCCTTGTATTCATGAGTAATGTGTTGCTGGACACATCTTCCTTGTATTCATGATAATGTGTTGCCTGGACACTTTCCTTGTATCCATGGTAATGTGTTGCTGGACACTTTCCTTGTATCCATGTAATGTGTTGTCTGGACACTCTTCCTTGTATTCATGGTAATGTGTTGCCTGGACACTCTTCCTTGTATCCATGGTAATGTGTTGCCTGGACACTCTTCCTTGTATCCATGGTAATGTGTTGCCTGGACACTCTTCCTTGTATCCATGGTAATGTGTTGCCTGGACACTCTTCCTTGTATCCATGGTAATGTGTTGTCTGGACACTCTTCCTTGTATTCATGATAATGTGTTGCCTGGACACTCTTCCTTGTATCCATGGTAATGTGTTGTCTGGACACTCTTCCTTGTATTCATAGTAATGTGTTGCCTGGACACTCTTCCTTGTATCCATGGTAATGTGTTGCCTGGACACTCTTCCTTGTATTCATGGTAATGTGTTGCCTGGACACTCTTCCTTGTATCCATGGTAATGTGTTGCCTGGACACTCTTCCTTGTATCCATGGTAATGTGTTGCCTGGACACTCTTCCTTGTATCCATGGTAATGTGTTGCCTGGACACTCTTCCTTGTATCCATGGTAATGTGTTGCCTGGACACTCTTCCTTGTATCCATGGTAATGTGTTGCCTGGACACACTTCCTTGTATCCATGGTAATGTGTTGCCTGGACACTCTTCCTTGTATCCATGGTAATGTGTTGTCTGGACACTCTTCCTTGTATTCATGGTAATGTGTTGCCTGGACACTCTTCCTTGTATCCATGGTAATGTGTTGCCTGGACACTCTTCCTTGTATCCATGGTAATGTTGCCTGGACACTCTTCCTTGTATCCATGGTAATGTGTCTGGACACTCTTCCTTGTATCCATGGTAATGTGTTGCCTGGACACTCTTCCTTGTATCCATGGTAATGTGTTGCCTGGACACTCTTCCTTGTATCCATGGTAATGTGTTGCCTGGACACTCTTCCTTGTATCCATGGTAATGTGTTGCTGACACTCTTCCTTGTATCCATGGTAATGTGTTGCCTGGAACTTTCCTTGTATCCATGGTAATGTGTTGCCTGGACACTTCCTGTATCCATGGTAATGTGTTGCCTGGACACCTTCCTTGTATCCATGGTAATGTGTTGTCTGTACACTCTTCCTTGTATTCATGGTAATGTGGTGCCTGGATACTGTTCCTTGTATCCATGGTAATGTGTTGCCTGGACACTGTTCCTTGTACTCATGGTAATGTGTTGCCTGGACACACTTCCTTGTATCCCTGGTAATGTGTTGCCTGGACACTCTTCCTTGTATCCATGGTAATGTGTTGTCTGGACACTCTTCCTTGTATTCATAATAATGTGTTGCCTGGACACTCTTCCTTGTATCCATGGTAATGTGTTGCCTGGACACTCTTCCTTGTATCCATGGTAATGTGTTGCCTGGACACTCTTCCTTGTATCCATGGTAATGTGTTGCCTGGACACTCTTCCTTGTATTCATGGTAATGTGTTGCCTGGACACTCTTCCTTGTATCCATGGTAATGTGTTGCCTGGACACTCTTCCTTGTATCCATGGTAATGTGTTGCCTGGACACTCTTCCTTGTATCCATGGTAATGTGTTGCCTGGACACTCTTCCTTGTATCCATTGTAATGTGTTGCCTGGACACTCTTTCTTGTATCCATGGTAATGTGTTGCCTGGACACACTTCCTTGTATCCATGGTAATGTGTTGCCTGGACACTCTTCCTTGTATCCATGGTAATGTGTTGCCTGGACACTCTTCTTTGTATCCATGGTAATGTGTTGCCTGGACACACTTCCTTGTATCCATGGTAATGTGTTGCCTGGACACTCTTCTTTGTATTCATGGTAATGTGTTGCCTGGACACTCTTCCTTGTATCCATGGTAATGTGTTGCCTGGACACTCTTCCTTGCATCCATGGTAATGTGTTGCCTGGACACACTTCCTTGTATCCATGGTAATGTGTTGCCTGGACAATCTTCCTTGTATCAATGGTAATGTGTTGCCTTGACAATCTTCCTTGTATCCATGGTAATGTGTTGCCTGGTCACTCTTCCTTGTATCCATGGTAATGTGTTGCCTGGTCACTCTTCCTTGTATCCATGTTAATGTGTTGCCTGGACACTCTTCCTTGTATCCATGGTAATGTGTTGCCTGGTCAATCTTCCTTGTATCCATGGTAATGTGTTGCCTGGACACTCTTCCTTGTATCCATGGTAATGTGTTGCCTGGACACTCTTCCTTGTATCCATGGTAATGTGTTGCCTGGACACTCTTCCTTGTATCCATGGTAATGTGTTGCCTGGTCACTCTTCCTTGTATTCATGGTAATGTGTTGCCTGGACACACTTCCTTGTAACCATGTTAATGTGTTGCCTGGACACTCTTCCTTGTATCCATGATAATTTGTTGCCTGGACACTCTTCCTTGTATCCATGGTAATTTGTTGCCTGGACACTCTTCCTTGTATCCATGGTAATGTATTGCCTGGTCAATCTTCCTTGTATTCATGGTAGTATGTTGTTTGGGCTCTTTACCTGTTGCCTTTACATCAGTTTGTAGTTTTTCCACTTTTTCTTATTTTTTTTTCTAAGTTTCATAATTTTGTTCTGTTTTCTCATTTTCGTTCTTATGTGTGTATTGAGCCTCATCTTATTTTGTAGTGTGGAGGCTACTCTTGAATTTTTTGTTGTGTGTTGTTTTGTTTTGTAGAGACGGTCACCTGTTCTTAACGGTTTTATTTCGTAGCCTTTTATTATTTTTTTTTTCGTACGTGGCTATGTAGTGGCATTAACTGGTTTTGTTTTCGTTGCTGTGAATTGTTCCTGTGTAGTTGCTATATTGTTGTATTGCCGTATATATTTTACTATTACGTTTCTGTGCTATATTTTGGGGGTATGTTTTGTTGCAATGTTTTTATCGGCTGTTCTCTGTTCCTACGTTTTGAGGCTATATTTTGTTGCTACTTTTTGCCGCTGTTTCGATGTTTTCTTCCTTTATGATGTTGCTATGTTTAGCTGATATGTTTTTGCTCTGTGGTTTTGTAATGTTTTTCTCCTGTTTTGATGCTAAGTTTCCCTCGTCTGTTTTATTGCTGTTTTGTTCCTCTATTTTCTTGCTATGATTTCCTTCTTGATTTCATTGTATTCATCTCGCTTCTCTGTTGTCAGACATTTGGCTGTTGCTCTTCTTTCTCGCTTTATCTTCACTTCTTTGTTTAGCTTGATGGACCATGAGTTCCCTGTGTCTCCTGCTGACCTTCCTCTGAGTGGGACTCAACCTTTGTTTCCTGCTGACCTTCCTCTGAGTGGGACTCAACCTTTGTTTCCTGCTGACCTTCCTCTGAGTGAGACTCAACCTTTGTTTCCTGCTGACCTTCCTCTGAGTGGGACTCAACCTTTGTTTCCTGCTGACCTTCCTCTGAGTGGGACTCAACCTTTGTTTCCTGCTGACCTTCCTCTGAGTGGGACTCAACCTTTGTTTCCTGCTGACCTTCCTCTGAGTGGGACTCAACCTTTGTTTCCTGCTGACCTTCCTCTGAGTGGGACTCAACCTTTGTTTCCTGCTGACCTTCCTCTGAGTGGGACTCAACCTTTGTTTCCTGCTGACCTTCCTCTGAGTGGGACTCAACCTTTGTTTCCTGCTGACCTTCCTCTGAGTGGGACTCAACCTTTGTTTCCTGCTGACCTTCCTCTGAGTGGGACTCAACCTTTGTTTCCTGCTGACCTTCCTCTGAGTGGGACTCAACCTTTGTTTCCTGCTGACCTTCCTCTGAGTGGGACTCAACCTTTGTTTCCTGCTGACCTTCCTCTGAGTGGGACTCAACCTTTGTTTCCTGCTGACCTTCCTCTGAGTGGGACTCAACCTTTGTTTCCTGCTGACCTTCCTCTGAGTGGGACTCAACCTTTGTCTCCTGCTGACCTTCCTCTGAGTGGGACTCAACCTTTGTCTCCTGCTGACCTTCCTCTGAGTGGGGAAACAACCTTTGTCTCCTGCTGACCTTCCTCTGAGTGGGACTCAACCTTTGTTTCCTGCTGACCTTCCTCTGAGTGGGACTCAACCTTTGTTTCCTGCTGACCTTCCTCTGAGTGGGACTCAACCTTTGTTTCCTGCTGACCTTCCTCTGAGTGGGACTCAACCTTTGTTTCCTGCTGACCTTCCTCTGAGTGGGACTCAACCTTTGTTTCCTGCTGACCTTCCTCTGAGTGGGACTCAACCTTTGTTTCCTGCTGACCTTCCTCTGAGTGGGACTCAACCTTGTTTCTGCTGACCTTCCTCTGAGTGGGACTCAACCTTTGTCTCCTGCTGACCTTCCTCTGAGTGGGACTCAACCTTTGTCTCCTGCTGACCTTCCTCTGAGTGGGGAAACAACCTTTGTCTCCTGCTGACCTTCCTCTGAGTGGGACTCAACCTTTGTTTCCTGCTGACCTTCCTCTGATTGGGACTGAAGCTTTGATGAACACACAGGTTTTGACCTTAAATAAAACCTTTTAAATAACGATGTTCCTTATGAAGACATTTATTTCAGTATAACGTTAATTATAACGACGTTCATATCGTTCGTTATAATTACGTTGATTGCAACTATGTTCATAATAACACGTTCATTATAAAGACGTTTATTACAATATAAAGCTTATTATAACGACGTTCAAGATAACATTCGTTATAATGGCGTTCATTATAACAATGGTAGTTGAAACGACGTTCATAATAACGACGTTCGTTATAAAGACTTTCCCTCTAGAGCAGTTTTATCATGTTTTAGTAAAATCCTACGTTGCTTTGTCTGGCTGCCTCTTACACTTGTTGTCTGGCTGCCTCTTACACTTGTTGTCTGGCTGCCTCTTACACTTGGTTGTTCTTACTTGCGTCTAGCCTCTACACTTGTTGTCTGGCTGCCTCTTACACTTGTTGTTTGGCTGCCTCTTACACTTGTTGTCTGGCTGCTGCTGGCTCCTCCATTTTGTGGCTGCCCTTTTGTGTCTGCCTTACCTTGTTGTCTGTCTCTTACATTGTTTCTGCGCTTTCTGGGACTCACCTTGTTTCTGCTGCCTCTTGTTCTTGTCTGCTGCCTTCCTTGAGTGGGCTCAACCTTGTTTCTGACTCCTCTTACACTTGTTCTGCTGCCTCTACCACTTTGTTTCCCTGACCTTGATTGGACTCCCTTTTCCTTACTTTTGTCTTGTCTTACTTTCTGGTTACACTTTGTCTCTGCTTCCTTTGTGGACTCACTTGTTTCTGTTATCTTAGACTGTTTTACATTTTGTTTACCTTAAATTTTTTTGGCTCTTATAGTTTTAACACTTCACATTGTTGTTTGTTCTTATTGTTGTCTGTTGCCTCTTATTGTTTTGTTTGTTACATTGTTTCGCTTTACATTGTTGTCGACGTCTTACACTTGTTGTCTGGCTGCTCTTCATGTTGTCTGGCTGCCTCTTACATTGTTGTCTGGTGCCTCTACTTGTTGTTGGCTGCCTCTACTTGTTGTCTGCTGCTCTTACATTGTTGTCTGCTGCCTCTTACACTTGTTGTCTGCTGCCTCTTACACTTGTTGTCTGGCTGCCTCTTACACTTGTGTTGCTTCTTACATTGTTGTCTGGTGCCTCTTACATTGTTGTCTGGCTGCCTTACACTTGTTGTCTGCTGCCTCTTACACTTGTTGTCTGGCTGCCTCTTACATTGTTGTCTGGCTCCTCTTACATTGTTGTCTGGCTGCCTTCTTGTTGTTCTACATTGTTGTCTGGCTGCCTCCTTTTTGCTTTCACTTGTTGTTGGCTGCCTCTTACATTGTTGTCTGGCTGCCTCTTACACTTGTTGTCTGGCTGCCTCCTTGTTGTCGGCTCTACATTGTTGTCTGGCTGCCTCTCTTTGCTCTCTTGTGTGGCCCCTTTTCTGGCCTTCTTGTACTGTTTCTGTCCTACATGTTTTGTCTCTGGGCTTTCCTGTCGGTCACTGTTTTGCTGCTTCTTGTGGGTCATTGTTTCTGTGCTCTGTGGCTATTGTCTGTCTCTTGTTTGCTGCCTCACATTGCTGTCTCTCCTTGTTTCTGCTCTTCTTGTTGCTGGTTCACGTTTTGCCTTATTTCTGCTACATTTCGTTCTATGGTCTCTAATTTGTTGCTGCTACACTTTTGGCTTACATTTTGTTCATGTTGGCTTAATTGTGTTGGCTCTGTTTCCTCTACTTTTCTGTTTACCTTTTTGGCTCCTCCATTGTTGTCTGCTGCTCTCTGTTTCTGGCCTTACTGTTGCTGGCGCCTCTTACATTGTTGTCTGGCTGCTCTTACACTTGTTGTCTGGCTGCCTCTTACACTTGTTGTCTGGCTGCCTCTTACACTTGTTGTCTGGCTGCCTCTACACTGTTTCTGCTGCTCTACATTGTTGTCTGGCTGCCTCTTACATTGTTGTCTGGCTGCCTCTTACACTTGTTGTCTGGCTGCCTCTTACACTTGTTGTTTGGCTGCCTCTTACACTTGTTGTCTGGCTGCCTCTTACATTGTTGTCTGGCTGCCTCTTACATTGTTGTCTGGCTGCCTCTTAACTTGTTGTCTGGCTGCCTCTTACATTGTTGTCTGGCTGCCTCTACACTTGTTGTCTGGCTCTCTTACACTTGTTGTCTGGCTGCCTTTACACTTGTTGTCTGGCTGCCTCTTACATTGTTGTCTGGCTGCCTCTACATTGTTGTCTGGTTGCCTCTACATTGTTGTCTGACTGCCTCTACACTTGTTGTCTGGCTGCCTCTTACATTGTTGTCTGGCTGCCTCTTACACTTGTTGTCTGCTGCCTCTTACATTGTTGTCTGGCTGCCTCTACACTTGTTGTCTGGCTGCCTCTACATTGTTGTCTGGCTGCCTTTACACTTGTTGTCTGCTGCCTCTTACATTGTTGTCTGGCTGCCTCTACACTTGTTGTCTGGCTGCCTCTTACACTTGTTGTCTGGCTGCCTCTACATGTTGTCTGGCTGCCTCTACACTTGTTGTAAGGCTGCCTCTTACATTGTTGTCTGGTGCCTCTAATTGTTGTCTGCTGCCTCTTACACTTGTTGTCTGGCTGCCTCTTACACTTGTTGTCTGGCTGCCTTACACTTGTTGTCTGGCTGCTCTTACACTTGTTGTCTGGCTGCATCTTACACTCGTTGTCTGGCTGCCTCTTACACTTGTTGTCTGGCTGCTTCTTACACTTGTTGTCTGGCTGCCTCTTACACTTGTTGTCTAGCTGCCTCTTACACTTTTGTCTGGCTGCCTCTTACACTTGTTGTCTGGCTGCCTCTTACACTTGTTGTCTGGCTGCCTCTTACACTTGTTGTCTGGCTGCCTCTTACACTTGTTGTCTGGCTGCCTCTTACACTTGTTGTCTGGCTGCCTCTTACACTCGTTGTCTGGCTGCCTCTTACACTTGTTGTCTGGCTGCCTCTTACACTTGTTGTCTAGCTGCCTCTTACACTTTTGTCTGGCTGCCTCTTACACTTGTTGTCTGGCTGCCTCTTACACTCGTTGTTTAGCTGCCTCTTACACTTGTCGTCTGGCTGCCTCTTACACTTGTTGTCTGGCTGCCTCTTACACTTGTTGTCTGGCTGCCTCTTACACTTGTTGTCTGGCTGCCTCTTACACTCGTTGTTTAGCTGCCTCTTACACTTGTTGTCTGGCTGCCTCTTACACTTGTTGTCTGGCTGCCTCTTACACTTGTTGTCTAGCTGCCTCTTACACTTTTGTCTGGCTGCCTCTTACACTTGTTGTCTGGCTGCCTCTTACACTCGTTGTTTAGCTGCCTCTTACACTTGTCGTCTGGCTGCCTCTTACATTTGTCGTGTGGCTGCCTCTTACACTTGTTGTCTGGCTGCCTCTTACACTTGTCGTCTGGCTGCCTCTTACATTTGTCGTGTGGCTGCCTGTTACACTCGTTGGCTGGCTGATGCTTTACTCGTCGGCTGGATGCCTTTTCATCTTGTCGGCTGGCTTCCTTTTTTACTTGTCGGCTGGGTGCCTCTTTTACTTCTCGGCTGGCTGCCTGTTTTACTTCTCGGCTGGCTGCCTCTTTTACTACTCGGCTGGCTGCCTCTTTTACTTCTCGGCTGGCTGCCTCTTTTACTTCTCGGCTGGCTGCCTCTTTCATTTATGACCTACTTATGAAAGCTCAACATATTTTCCTTGCTTCTCTTAATTCCTCCTCCATTCTTGTCTCGTTTAGAAATCTTGACATTGCTGCATAATCCAATTTTCAGTGGGTAGTCCACTTGGCTTCTCTTTGGTGGAGTGGGAATATAGCACACGCTGAGGTCGCTCCTATTGGTGGGCTCTAATCTATTTTTTTTGAGAGAGGAAGTGAGTGAGTGTGTGTGAGTAGTCTGAGGTTAATGTTTCGTTTGAGCATCACGATGTAGTGAATATTTTAAGGACACTGAATCAAAGGTAATCACAACAGAGTTTGAAAGAAAGGAAGCACAGTGTCGGATACCGTAAAGGCCAGTGCATATCAAAGGAAAGGTGAAGAAAAAATTAATATAGTTAGGCTATGTTAGGAAAGATTCGTTAGGAAACAGGACACATGCCTCTTAACTTGGTTCTCAGTACATAATCTCCCGCCACTTGAGTTTTTGATAGGTGACAGAGGCCTTCCGCTAGATTGCCAATTTATCCGTTATGAAAACTAGATTAATTTTGGTTGGTGCGCGATCTCAGACAGGTATCTTACTAGTGCATTAGCCCAGTCCTCTGTACCTCAGTGCTCGCGACACGAATAGTACGAAGTGAGGCTTAGGTTTTTAATTAAGTTAATTATTAGTAGTGAAGATTTGATGTGAATCAGGAAAGGCAGTCATAAATTATTATGTAAAAACTATTCTATTTTCTTCAAGAAAAATTACAAATGACAGCACAAAACTAATTAAAACCTCACAATAACAAACACAAGCTGTGAAGCGCCAAACGTAAGAGGATTTCTCTTATCTCGTACCAATATTTTGCAATACACCGGAACATAAAGTTTGAACTTGCTCTGAAATATTTAATATATATACGTATATTATAATGTGTGTGTACTCACCTAGTTGTGGTTGCAGGGGTCGATTCACAGCTATTGGGCCCCGCCTCTTCACTGGAAGCTACTAGGTCACTCTTCCTACTCCATGAGCTTTATCATACCTATTCTTAAAGCTATGTATGGATACTGCCTGCCTTCCTTACATCACTTCCCAGACTATTCCACTTCCTGACAACTCTGTGACTGAAGAAATACTTCCTAACATCCCTGTGATTCATCTGAGTCGTCAACTTCCAACTGTGACCCCTTGTTGCTGTGTCCCATCTCTGGGACATCCTGTCTCTGTCCACCTTGTTGATTCTTCTCAGTATTTTATATGTCGTTATCATATACCTATCTCTCCTGTCCTCCAGTGTCGTCAGGTCGATCTCCCTTGACCTCTTCTCGCATTACATGCCCCTTAGCTCCGGGACTAGTCTTGTTGCAAATCTTTGCACTTTCTCTAGCTTCTTTACGTGCTTGGTTAGGTGTGGGTTCCAAACTGGTGCTGCATACTCCAATATGGGCCTAACGTACACAGTGTACAGGGTCCTGAACGATTCTTTATTAAGATGTCGGAACGCTGTTCTTAGGTTTGCTAGGCGCCCATATGCTGCAGCAGTTATTTGGTTGATGTGCGCCTCAGGAGATGTACCTGGTGTTATACTCACCCCAAGATATTTTTCCTTGACTGAGGTTTGTAGTCTCTGTCCCCCTAGACTGTACTCCGTCTGCGGTCTTCTTTGCCCTTCCCCAATCTTCATGACTTTGCACTTGGTGGGGTTGAACTCCAGGAGCCAATTGCTGGACCAGGCTTGCAGCTTGTCCAGATCTCTTTGTAGTTCTGCCTGGTCCTCGTCCGATTGAATTCTTCTCATCAACTTTACATCATCTGCAAACAGGGACACTTCGGAGTTTATTACTTCCGTCATGTCGTTCACAAATACCAGAAATAGCATCGGTCCTAGGACTGACCCCTGTGGAACCCCACTCGTCACCGTCGCCCACTCTGACACCTCGCCACGGACCATGACTAGCTGCTGTCTTCCTGACAGGTATTCCCTGATCCATTGTAGTGCCTTCCCTGTTACCCCTGCCTGGTCCTCCAGCTTCTGCACTAATCTCTTGTGTGGAACTGTGTCAAACGCCTTCTTACAGTCCAAGAATATGCAATCTACCCACCCTCTCTCTCTTGTCTTACTGCTGTCACCCTGTCATAGAACTCCAGGAGGTTTGTGACACAGGATTTCCCGTCCCTGAAACCGTACTCACCTAATTGTACTCACCTAATTGTGGTTGCAGGGGTCGAGACTCAGCTCCTGGCCCCGCCTCTTCGCTGTCTGCTACTGGGTCTCTGCTCTCCCTGCTCCATGAGCTTTATCATACCTTGTCTTAAAACTATGTATGGTTCCTGCCTCCACTATATCTTTCTCTAGTCCATTCCACTTCCTGACTACTCTGTGGCTGAAGAAATGTTTCCTGACATCCCTTTGACTCATCTGAGTCTTCAGCTTCCAGTTGTGTCCCCTTGTTTCTGTGTTCCCTCTCTGAAACAACCTGTCACTATCTACCTTGTCAATTCCCCGCAGTATTTTGTATGTCGTTATCATGTCTCCTCTGACCCTTCTTTCCTCCAGTGTTGTTAGTCCTATTTCCCTCAACCTTTCTTCATAAGACAGACCCTGAGTTGTGGAACTAACCTTGTCGCAAACCTTTGCACTTTCTCTAGTTTCTTGACGTGCTTGACCAGGTGTGGGTTCCAGACTGGTGCTGCATACTCTAGTATGGGCCTGACGTATACGGTATACAGTGTCTTGAACGATTCCTTGTTAAGGTAACGGAACGCTAATCTTAGGTTTGCCAGTCGCCCATATGCTGCCGCGGTTATCTGGTTGATGTGTGCTTCCGGAGACGTGCTTGGTGTTATACTCACCCCAAGGTCTTTCTCCTTTGATGAGGTTTGTAGCCTTTGTCCACCTAGCCTGTACTCTGTCAGCGGTCTTCTTTGCCCTTCTCCGATCTTCATGACTTTGCATTTGGTGGGGTTAAATTCGAGAAGCCAGTTGCTAGACCAGATGTCAAGCTTGTCCAGGTCACTTTGAAGTCCTGCTTGGTCTTCATCCGATGTGATTCTCCTCATTAATTTCACATCATCTGCGAAAAGAGACACTTCTGAGTCTATCCCATCCGTCATGTCATTCACATATAGCAAGAATAGCACTGGTCCTAGGACTGACCCCTGCGGTACACCACTCGTCACAGGCGCCCACTGTGATACCTCATCACGCACCATGACCCGTTGTTGCCTCCCTGTGAGGTATTCCCTGATCCATTCCAGTGCCCTTCCTGTTATACACGCTTGGTCTTCCATCTTTTTACTAATCTCATGTGAGGAACTGTGTCAAAGGCCTTCCTGCAGTCCAAGAAAATGCAGTCAACCCACCCTTCTCTCTCTTGCCTTACCTCTGTTACTTTATCATAGAACTCCAGGAGGTTTGTTACACAGGATTTGCCTTCCTGAAACCGTGCTGTCTGGCGTTGATTAACCTGTTCTGCTCCAGATGCTCCACCATTCTTTTCTGATGATTTTCTCCAAGACTTTGCACACTATACACGTAAGTGACACCGGTCTGTAGTTTAGTGCCTCTTTTCTGTCTCCTTTTTAAAGATGGGGACTACGTTGGCCTTTTTCCATATCTCAGGTAGCTGCCCAGTTTCAAGGGATGTGTTGAAAATTTTGGTAAGTGGCACACTCAGAACCTCAGCTCCTTCCCGAAGGACCCATGGTGAGATATTGTCCGGACCCATTGCCTTTGAGGTATCAAGGTCACTGAGTAACTGCTTCACCTCCCCCTCAGATGTGTGTATTCCCTCCAGCACTCGATACATCCCTTGTTGGTGATGCACCCTGTCCTGTCTACCCAACTGCCTCCCTTCCTCCACTGTGAATACTTCCCTAAACCTCGAGTTGAGCTCCTCACATACCTCTTGATCATTACTTGTGAGTTCCCCATCTTCCCTCCTCAGCCTTATCCGTGTGGGTGTGTGTGTGTGTGTGTGTGTGTGTGTACTCACCTAATTGTACTCACCTAATTTTGGTAGCAGGGGTCGAGACTCAGCTCCTGGCTCCGCCTCTTCGCTGTCTGCTACTGGGTCTCTGCTCTCCCTGCTCCATGAGCTTTATCATACCTTGTCTTAAAACTATGTATGGTTCCTGCCTCCACTATATCTTTCTCTAGACTATTCCACTTCCTGACTACTCTGTGGCTGAAGAAATGCTTCCTAACATCCCTTTGACTCATCTGAGTCTTCAGCTTCCAGTTGTGTCCCCTTGTTTCTGTGTTCCCTCTCTGGAACATCCTGTCACTGTCTACCTTGTCAATTCCCGCAGTATTTTGTATGTCGTTATCATGTCTCCTCTGACCCTTCTTTCCTCCAGTGTTTTTAGTCCTATTTCCCTCAATCTTTCTTCATAAGACAGACCCCTGAGTTGTGGAACTAACCTTGTCGCAAACCTTTGCACTTTCTCTAGTTTCTTTACGTGCTTGACCAGGTGTGGGTTCCAGACTGGTGCTGCATATTCTAGTATGGGCCTGACGTACACGGTATACAGTGTCTTGAACGATTCCTTGTTAAGGTAACGGAACGCTAATCTTAGGTTTGCCAGTCGCCCATATGCTGCCGCAGTTATCTGGTTGATGTGTGCCTCCGGAGACGTGCTTGGCGTTATACTCACTCCAAGGTCTTTCTCCTTTGCCGAGGTTTGTAGCCTTTGTCCGCCTAGCTTGTACTCTGTCAGCGGTCTTCTTTGCCCTTCTCCGATCCTCATGACTTTGCATTTGGAGGGATTGAATTCGAGAAGCCAATTGCTAAACCAGATGTCGAGCTTGTCCAGGTCTGTTTGCAGCCCTGCCTGGTCCTCTTCCGATGTGATTCTCCTCATTATTTTCACATCATCCGCGAATAGAGACACTTCTGAGTCTATCCCGTCCGTCATGTCATTTACATATACCAGGAATAACACTGGTCCTAGGACTGACCCCTGCGGTACACCGCTCGTCACAGGCGCCCACTGTGATACCTCACCACGCACCATGACCCGTTGTTGTCTCCCTTTGAGGTATTCCCTGATCCATTCCAGTGCCCTTCCTGTTATACCTGCTTGTTCTTCCAACTTCTTTACTAATCTCATGTGAGGAACTGTGTCGAAGGCCTTCCTGCAGTCCAGGAAAATGCAATCAACCCACCCTTCTCTCTCCTGCCTTACCTCTCTTACTTTATCATAGAACTCCAAGAGGTTTGTTACACAGGATTTGCCTTCCCGGAATCCGTGCTGTCTGGTGTTTATTATCCTGTTCAGCTCAAGGTGTTCCACCATTGTTTTCCTGACGATTTTCTCCAGGACTTTGCACACTATACACGTAAGGGACACCGGTCTATAGTTTAGTGCCTCTTTTCTGTCTCCTTTTTTAAAAATGGGGACTACGTTGGCCTTCTTCCATACCTCAAGTAGCTGCCCAGTTTCAAGGGATATGTTGAATATTATGGTAAGTGGCACACTCAGTACCTCAGCTCCTTCCCGAAGAACCCACGGGGAGATATTGTCCGGACCCATCGCCTTTGAGGTATCGAGGTCACTGAGTAACTGCTTCACTTCCTCCTCAGTTGTGTGTATGCCCTCTAGCACTTGGTACATCCCTTGTTGGTGACGAACCCCGTCCTGTCTACCCAGCTGCCTTCCTTCCTCCACTGTGAATACTTCCTTAAACCTCAAGTTGAGCTCCTCACATACCTCTTGATCATTACTTGTGAGTTCCCCCTCTTCTATCCTCAGCCTTATCACCTGGTCCTTCACACGTGAGTGGAAGCAGTACTGGTGACACAGTGTAGTGGATACAGTACTGTTGATACTCAATGTAGGGAGGCAGTACTACCTCCCCCACACTGGGGTGTCCCCAACTGCCCCCCCTACACTGTGTGTGTCCCCATTAGTGTCTCCCCCCCCTGAGTGTCACCTTACTCATCAAAAAATGTTTTCACCAGTTGGGAGGGGAAAGTACTGGTGACACACACAGTGTGGGGAGGCTGTACGGGTCCCCGTAGGGGAGAGGCAGTACTGGTGACACACACAGTGTAGGAGGGGCAGTTCTGGTGCCCAAACAGTGTGGAAAGTAGTACTGGTGACACACCGGATAGGAGGCAGTTCTGGTGACACACAGTGTGGAGAGGCAGTACTGGTTACACACACGGTGTAGGAGGCAGTTCTGGTGACACACACAGTGTAGGAGGCAGTTCTGGTGACACAGTGTAAAAATAGTACTGGTGACCCCGGTGTAGGAGGCAGTACTGGTGACACACAGTACAGAGGCCTTCTGGTGACACAAAAGTATGGGAGGCAATACTGGTGACACACACACGTGTGGAGAGGCAGTACTGGTGACACAGCATAAGAGAGGCAGTACTGGTGACACACAAAGTACAAGAGGGCAATACTGGTGACACACACACAGTGTAGGTGAGGCAGTACTGGTGACACAAAAGTGTGGTGAGGCAGTACGGGTTCACACACAGTATAGGTGAGGCAGTACTGGTGCACAGTGTAGATGAGAAAACCCGGCGACACACACAGTGTAGAGATTACACACAGTGTAAAAGAGGCATCTGGTGACCCCACAGTGTAGGAAGGGAAAACTTGTGTCACCCCTGTGTAGGAGGGCAGTACTGGTGACAAAAGTATGGGGAGGCAGTACTAGTGACACAGTGTAGGGAAGGCAATACTAGTGACACAGTGTAAAAGAGGCAGACTGGAGACACACAAAAGTTTGCAAAAAGACTAGTCCCGGCGCTAAGGGTTAGTATTAAGGGAACTCAACCTGACGACACTGCTGGACGGGGGAGACTGAAGGTACATGATAACGTTGAAAATAACCCCAAAAGGAAAATGAGAATATGGACAGTGCTAGAATGTTTCAGACAGGGGACACAGGAAAAAGGGGGACACAGGAACAAGAGGACACAGGAACAAGGGGACACAGGAAAAAGGGGACACAGGAAAAAGGGGGACACAGGAAAAAGGGGGACACAGGAAAAAGGGGGACACAGGAACAAGGGGACACAGGAAAAAGGGGGACACAGGAAAAAGGGGGACACAGGAAAAAGGGGGACACAGGAACAAGGGGACACAGGAAAAAGGGGACACAGGAAAAAGGGGGACACAGGAAAAAGGGGACACAGGAACAAGGGGACACAGGAAAAAGGGGACACAGGAACAAGGGACACAGGAAAAAGGGGACACAGGAAAAAGGGGGACACAGGAACAAGGGGACACAAGAACAAGGGGACACAGGAAAAAGGGGACACAGGAACAAGGGGACACAGGAAAAAGGGGACACGGGAAACAAGGGGACACAGGAAAAAGGGACACAGGAACAGGGGACACAGGAACAAGGGGACACAGGAACAAGGGGACACAGGAACAAGGGGACACAGGAAAAAGGGACACAGGAACAAGGG
>WNWK01007513.1:80000-93218 GCA_009830355.1 Cherax destructor | reverse complement strand
ACCCCCGTCATCTAGCACTCCATACCCTCTAATCGTCCATCCCCCTCTTACAACTCACTCTCCCCCATCCTCAAAACCTGCAGCGCTGAAAACCCCCTGGGGTTTTGCGCTTCATTAAATTTTTAAAAATAATAATAATGAAGGGGATAGGAGGTTTCAGGGGGGAGAAAAAAAGGGGGGATTAGGTCGGGGGTTTCAAATGAGTTAGAGCTAAAGAAGGAGTGGCAATAATGTTGAATTCAGTTATGGCGGTAAAGAAGGAATATAAATGTATAAATTCAAGGATTATGTGGAGTAAAATAAAGGTTGGATGTGAAAAGTGGGTTATAGTAAGTGTTTATGCACCTGGAGAAGAGAAAGTGTAGAGGAGAGAGGAGATTTTGGGAAATGTTGAGTGAGTGTGTGGAGAGTTTTGAACCAAGTAAGAGTAATTGTGGTTGGGGATCTTAATGCTAAAGTGGTAAAAATGTTGTGGAGGGTGTAGTAGGTAAATTTGGGGTGCCAGGGTAAATGTAAATGGGAAACCATTAATTGAGCTATGTGTAGAAAGAGGTTTGGTAATAAGTAATACATATTTTATGAAAAGAGGATAAATAAATATACAAGGTATGATATAGCACGTAAGGAAAGTAGTTTGTTGGATTATGTATTGGTGGATAAAAGGTTGATGGGTAGGCTTCAGGATGTACATGTTTATAGAGGGGCAATGGATATATCAGATCATTATTTGGTTGTAGCTACAGTTAGAGTAAAAGGTAGATGGGACAAAAAGAAAATGGCAACAGCAAGTAAGAGAGAGGTAAAAGTGTATAAACTAAGGGAGGAGGAAGTTAGGTGAGATATAAGCAACTATTGGCAGGAAGGTGGGCTAGTGCAAGTATGAGTAGTGGGGGTTGAAGAGAGTTGGGATAGTTTTAAAAATGCAGTATTAGAATGTGGGGCAGAAGTTTGTGGCTATAGGAGGGTGGGTGCAGGAGGAAAGAGGAGTGAGTGGTGGAATGAAGAAGTAAAGGGTGTGATAAAAGAGAAAAAGGTAGCTTATGAGAGGTTTTTACAAAACAGAAGTGTTAATAGAAGAGCAGAGTATATGGAGAGTAAAAGAAAGGTGAAGAGAGTGGTGAGAGAGTGCAAAAGGAGAGCGGATGAAAGAATGGGAGAGGCTCTGTCAAGAAATTTTGCTGAAAACAAGAAAAAATTTGGAGTGAGATAAACAAGGTAAGAAAGCCTAGGAACGAATGGATTTGTCAGTTAAAAACAGAGTAGGGAGTTAGTAGATGGGGAGCTGGAGGTATTGGGTAGATGGCGGAATATTTTGAGGAACTTTTAAATGTCGATGAAAAAGGGAGGCGGTAATTTCATGTACTGGCCAGGGAGGTACAACATCGTTTAGGAGTGAAGAAGAGCAGGATGCGAGTGTGGGGGATGTGCGTGAGGCATTACGTAGAATGAAAGGGGGTAAGGCAGCGGGAATTGACGGAATCATGACAGAAATGTTAAAAGCAGGGGGGAATATAGTGCTGGAGTGGTTGGTATTTTTGTTTAATAAATATATAGGTGAACAGTATTTGGATAAGGGTAAAGATGTTTTTGTGGCATTTATGGATTTGGAAAAGCGTATGATAGGGTAGATAGGGGGGCAATGTGGCAGATGTTGCAGGTGTATGGAATAGGAGGAAGGTTACTGAAAGCAGTGAAGAGTTTTTATGAGGATAGTGAGGCTCAGGTTAGAGTGTGTAGGAGGGAAGGGACTATTTCCCAGTAAAAGTGGGCCTTAGACAAGGATGTGTGATGTCATCTGGTTGTTCAATATATTTATAGATGGGGTTGTAAGAGAAGTGAATGCGAGGGTCTTGGCAAGAGGTGTTGGGCTAAAAGATAAAGAAGCAAATACAAAGTGGGAGTTGTCACAGTTGTTTTTTGCTGATGACACTGTGCTTTGGGAGATTCTGAAGAGAAGTTGCAGAGGTTGGTGGATGAATTTGGTAGGGTGTGTAAAAGAAGAAAATTGAAAGTGAATATAGGAAAGAGTAAGGTGATGAGGATAACAAAAAGAATAGGTGACGAAAGATTGGATATCAGATTGGAGGGAGAGAGTATGGAGGAGGTGAATGTATTCAGATATTTGGGAGTGGACATGTCTGCGATGGGTCTATGAAGGATGAGGTGAATCATAGAATTGATGAGGGGAAAAGGGGAGTGGAGCACTGAGTCTGTGGAGACAAAGAACCTTGTCCATGGAAGTAAAGAGGGAATGTATGAGAGTATAGTTATACCAACGCTCTTATATGGGTGTGAAGCATGGGTGATGAATGTTGCAACGAGGAGAAGGCTGGAGGCAGTGGAGATGTCATGTCTGAGGTCAATGTGTGGTGTGAATATAATGCAGAGAATTCGGAGTTTGGAAATTAGGAGGAGGTGCGGGATTACCAAAACGATTGTCCAGAGAGCTGAGGAGGGGTTGTTGAGGTGGTTTGGACATGTAGAGAGAATGGAACGAGACAGAGTGACTCGAGAGTGTATAAATCTGTAGTGGAGGGAAGGCGGGGTAGGGTCGGCCTAGGAAAGGTTGGAAGGAGGGGTAAAGGAAGTTTTGTGTGCGAGGGGCTTGGACTTCCAGCAAGCATGTGTGAGCGTATTTGATAGGAGTGAATGGAGGCATATGGTTTTTAATACTTGACGTGCTGTTGGAGTGTGAGCAAAGTAACATTTATGAAGGGATTCAGGGAAACCGGCAGGCCGGACTTGAGTTCTGGAGATGGGAAGTACAGTGCCGGCACTCTGAAGGAGGGGTGTTAATGTTGCAGTTTTATAACTGTAGTGTAAAGCACCCTTCTGGCAAGACAGTGATGGAGTGAATGATGATGAAAGTTTTTCTTTTTCGGGCCACCCTGCCTTGGTGGGAATTGGCCGATGTGTTAATAAAAAAAATAAAATAAATATATGAAAGAGGGGAAGGTACCTAGGGATTGGCAGAGAGCATGTATAGTTCCTTTATATAAAGGGAAGGGGGATAAAAGAGAGTGTAAAAATTATAGTGGAATAAGTTTACTGAGTATACCAGGTAAAGTGTATGGCAGGGTTATTATTGAAAGAATTAGAGGTAAGACGTAGAATTGCAGATGAGCAAGGAGGCTTTAGAGTGGGTAGGGGGTGTGTAGATCAAGTGTTTACAGTGAAGCATATATGTGAACAGTATTTAGATAAAGGTAGAGAAGTTTTTATTGCATTTATGGATTTAGAAAAGGCATATGATAGTGGATAGGGGAGCAATGTGGCAAATGTTGCAAGTGTATGGAATAGGTAGTAAGTTACTGAAGGCTGTAAAGAGTTTTTATGAGGATAGTGAGGCTCAGGTTAGGGTGTGTAGGAGAGAGGAGATTACTTCCGGTAAAAGTAGGTCTTAGACAGGGATGTGTAATGTCACCATGGTTGCTTAATATATTTATAGATGGGGTTGTAAAGAAGTAAATGCTAGGGTGTTGGGGAGAGGGGTGGGATTAAATTATGGGGAATTAAATGCAAAATGGGAGTTGGCACAGTTACTTTTTGCTGATGATACTGTGCTTATGGGAGATTCTAAAGAGAAGTTGCAAAGGTTAGTGGACGAGTTTGGGAGAGTGTGTAAAGGTAGAAAGTTGAAAGTGAACATAGATAAGAGTAAGGTGATGAGGGTATCAAACGATTTAAATAAAGAAAATTGGATATCACATTGGAGAGAGGGATTATGGAAGAAGTAAATGTTTTCAGATATTTGGGAGTTGACGTGTCAGCGGATGGGTTTATGAAGGATGAGGTTAACCATAGAATTGATGAAGGAAAAAGGTGAGTGGTGCGTTGAGGTATCTGTGGAGACAAAAACGTTATCCTTGGAGGCAAAGAAGGGAATGTACGAAAGTATAGTGGTACCAACACTCTTATATGGGTGTGAAGCATGGGTTGCAAATGCTGCAGCGAGGAGGCTGGAGGCAGTGGAGATGTCCTGTCTAAGGGCAATGTGTGGTGTAAATATTATGCAGAAAATTCGGAATGTGGAAATTAGGAGAAGGTGTGGAGTTACTAAAAGTATTTGTCAGAGGGCTGAAGAGGGGTTGTTGAGGTGGTTTGGTCATTTAGAGAGAATGGATCAAAGTAGAATGACTTGGAGAGCGTATAAATCTGTAGGGGAAGGAAGGTGGGGTAGGGGTCGTCCTAGAAAAGGTTGGAGGGAAGGGGTAAAGGAGGTATTGTGGACGAGGGGCTTGGACTTCCAGCAAGCATGTGTGAGCGTGTTAGATAGGAGTGAATGGAGACGACTGGTTTTTGGGACATGACGATCTGTTGTGGAGTGTGAGCAGGGTAACATTTTGTGAAGGGATTCAGGGAAACCAGTTAATTGATTTAGTTGGACTTGAGTCCTGGAAATGGGAAGTACAATGCCTCCACTTTAAAGGAGGGGTCTGGGATAGTGACAGCTGGGAGGGACAATTCTCACCTGTCGGATCTGAGCTCCTCTGCAAAGACAGTGATTATGTATGAGTGTGGTGAAAGTGTTGAATGATGATGAAAGTATTTTCTTTTTGGTGATTTTCTTTCTTTTTTGGTCACCCTGCCTCGGTGGGAGACTGCCGACTTGTTGAAAAAAAAAAACTTTTGATGTGAGTTAGTGTGATTTTGCATATTCTTTTGCTAATTCTTAATGATTTTTTAAAGAATTTTAAAATGTATTGCATTACTGAAAAAGAAATCATTTGCACTTCTCAGGACTTGCAATTGTGCCAGCTATAATGCAGATGGTGCTGCTGCCAGTGTGCCCAGAGTCACCACGCTACTTACTCATGTCCCGCCAGATGGAAGATGAAGCACGCAGAGGTTAGTGTCTCTCATAACATTAAAAAATTACACAGATAACCCACACATAAGAGAGAGATGATGACATAAGAGAGAGATGATGACATTTCGGTCTGACTTGGACCACTTACAGGTCACACTGGTCAAATGGTCCAAGTTGGACTGAAATGTCATCATTAACTTCTCTTTCCTATGTGCGTATTATTTGTGTATTGTTCCAGTCACGGTATTGTGCCTCTTTGTTTATTAAAAAATTATTTTATGTTTCACCTGCAGCCCTGTCCATGACCAGGCCACGTGGTGGATCAGGGCCTGATTAACCAGGCTGTTACTGTTGGCTGCACACAAACAGTTAAAAATTGCAAAGAACAAGTGAAACACATTGAAAAGCTCAACATTAATTGTAGTCTTATCAAAGATGACCTCATTCAGTCAGCCATGAAATAAAGAAAATTTATCTTTGTAAGCAGGTGTCACTCAAAAAAAAAAAAAGCATCAGGATCTTTTATTCAGTTTAAGAAAATCTCATCTGAACAATAGTGATAAAATTCATCAGTGTTATGTGTGAGATGGACACACTTTTGGAAGAAAAGCAGGTAAAAGATAAGAAATAATCAGTGAATGAGACCTATACAATTTTCTCAAAAAAATTGGCCTAGCTGGACATGTCACACAGCCATAAACCTCACAACTCCATGTACGTATTGGTGGTATGTACCTATTTTGTTAGTACTTTGCTAAGAAACATTCCTCCCATTGTAAGATTATTTATTATAATTATTTTTTAACTATAATTGGCTCTCTTATAGAGTGATTGAAAAGTGTGCATTGAAAATTCTATAGCACATGCTATGAAGGCCTATCCACATGCTGTTTAATTTTGGAAGTATGTATACTGTAATCTTTCAGTCATGTATAAATAATTGGGCTTTGTAGAGGAGCTTTTAAAGAGAAATCACTGTTACTAAATTTTTCTTCTCAATTAATATGTTATCCTTATTTATAAAAAAACTGGGAGTGCTTTAAATCAGAGTGAGTGGAGACAAGTGGCTTTTATAATTTGATGTGCTGTTTGAGTGTGAACAAGGTAACATTTTGGTAGCATTTATGAAGAGATTCAGGAAATACGGTTATTGCGACTAAAGTCCTGGTTGTAGGAAGCACAGTACCTGCACTCTGAAGGACGGATGGTGGTGGAAAGTACAGTGCCTGCACTCTGAAGGAGGGGTGGTGGTGGTGGAAAGTACAGTACCTGCACTCTGAAGGAGGGGTGGTGGTGATGGAAAGTACAGTACCTGCACTCTGAAGGAGGGGTGGTGGTGGAAGGTAGAGTGCCTGCACTCTGAAGGAGGGGTGAGGATGCGACAGTCTGAAAGGTCACCTGAACTGTGATGTTAGCACACTTTTGGCAAGACAGCTATGGAATAAATGATTGTGGATTAAACAATACCATGGGTGGGGATAGAACCCGCGATCAGAGAGTCATAAAACTCCAGACCAATGCGTTAGCCACTAGGCCAGCTGGTCCAGTGGCTGGAGTTTTATGATTCTCTGATCATGGGTTCTTACCCTGCCTGTGGTATGGTTTGTTTGCAATCATGTCATTACAATTTCGTGAGTCATGATCGTGGATTTTTTTTTTTTTGGCCAACCTGCCTCAGTGGGAAACAGCCAGTGCATTAAAAACACAATTTATATAAAAAAAAGTTCATGGGAAAGCATGGTTTAATGAAAAAAAAAAAGGTTTACCTGGAAAAGGGTTCCAGGAATGCAACACATTGTTTTTTTCAGTGAGGACTGCCTTTATGTTCAGATACAGGGTTACTTAACCACTGAATAAATTGCATTCAAGAAAATTCCTTTAATCATAATATTGTAATTTATTCAGTTATTTACACCAAAATATAATGCTGTACATGACTGCTTTGTAAGTATATATACGTGGAATATGGAACATAGCAGTGGCAGTCCTGTTGTCTACTTTTGCTTACTTCTGTAGTCATAAGTACAGTAGTTTGTGTTTAGAATGGCAGATAAATGTTTATAAAAATTTAACTGGTTTCCAGGTGCCCTGTTCACAAGTGTGGATGTTTACAACTCTGATGTTCATGAGTAGGGAACCTCTCTCTACTGTAATGTGCTTTGAGGGCTTATCTGTCATGCTTATATGAATTTTTTCTTAAGCTTGTTTAACTAATATATAATCAGTATTACAGAGCCTGGTTACCTTCCTATCTGCTATATATAAACATTGTGTTATTATTTTTTTATTTTATTAACACATCGGCCGAATCCCACCAAGGCAGGGTGGCCCGAAAAAGAAAAACTTTCATCATCATTCACTCCATCACTGTCTTTCCAGAGGCATGCCTAATGTTGCAGTTTTATTACTGTACTGTAAGCACACCTCTGGCAAGACAGTGATGGAGTGAATGATGATGAAAATATTTCTTTTTTGGGCCACCCTGCCTTGGTGGGAATCGGCCGATATGTTAATAAAATAAAAAATAATAACACATTGTTTATATATACATAGTAGATAGGAAGGTAATCAGGCTCTGTAATAGTGATTATATATTAGTTAAACAAGCTTAAGAAAAAATTCATATGGCCAATGCAATTTTGCTGGTTTGTAGTTGTCTAAAGCTATGGGCAGTTTTTTCTGTTGTGGGAATCCTTAGAGATACATAATCAACCTATGTATGGCAGTAAGATATGTGCTTTTAACTTGATAGCCCTGCGAAGACTACGAGCATCGACCCACGTAGAAGAGGACATTGAGGAAATGAGGGCTGAGGAAGCAGCCAGTCAAACGGAGGCTCACATGACTATGTTCCAACTGGTACGCTCATCAACGCTGAGAATGCCTCTCACCATTGGTATTGTGATGCAACTCTCTCAGCAACTGTCTGGCATTAATGCGGTGAGTAGACAAATGTTGTATTATATTTATTCTTATAATAGGTAATGGTAATAGATAATACCTCTGTTGCTGATGTAAGACTGAGTATTCATCAATAAAAATGAAATTTTCTCTAACCTCAGTTTATTAAAAAGGGGTTTAGAATATATTCAAATACTTTTCTTTGTAGATATGTTATAATTATCATATTAAGTGATTTAAATTGTAAGAAATGGATGAGATATATATATATATATAAAAAGTCTCATGAATTAACCTGTGGGTAAAATTTTCAAGAAATACATACATGTTTCTCCAAAATAATGTAATATTAAAATAAACATGTCAAAAGGTAGAGGACAAAAATGTGGACAAAAATCACATTATGAAGCAGAGAGTGAACTGTCGAGCTCTCTTTAGAAAATACAGTTTTGTAGATTTCTTATATTCTGCGAAAGCTGGTGCCTACAACTTGTCAGTTATATAAGAACTCTGCAAAATTATATTTGAGGTGAGCTCATAGCAGTCATAGGCTGTCTGTTGCATAGTCTGGTATTGTTGCATTTTGGTCATTTACTCTCAGCAAGAACTTTATCTAAATGATAGTTTTCAATACTTGAACATTGCCAGTTGGTAAGTGTTTTCTTATATTTGTAATATATTGTACAGTGGCAGACATGTTTGAGTGATTTGTTTCTCTTGGTTACCTAATTTATTCTCATGCTCTACATAATTTTTTTTACCTAAACGTACTGTAATTGTCCAGACAGTATATAGGCCTGCATGGGGGTTTCTGTTCCATGCATGGATTTTAAGTCAATTCATGAAGTACTGTTACTACAGTTAGTCATAGGCAGTAAGTAGGATAAGTAATGCTTTATTCCTGTATATAGTTTAGTTGCTATACACAAAATAACATCAACATAACAAAGAAAACTTCAGATTAGTCTATTGTCAACATGTTTTTTGCAAAGAAGCATTGAAACCAAAATAATATAAATATAAATTTAATACTGTACAGAAGTTATCTTTATTACATTAAACACAAACACATGAAAACATTTTTTTACCATGTGGTATTGTGTCAGCACCTAAAAAAAAAAAAAAAACTCGTGGACAACTAGGAAAAATTCAAAGATGAGCTACAAAATGGCTTCTAGAGCTAAAAAAAAAAATTATAAAGAAAGGCTGAAAGCCCAAGATGTGTCCTCATTGGTTTATGGGTAAAAAAGGAGGAGACAATAATACAATAATCATTTAAAAGATAAAGGATACTGAAGAATATGGACAGAAGATTAATTAATACCAGTAGAGAGAACCAGAAGTTATAACAGTAAAATAAGAAGAGTTTCCAAAAGGATTCGAGAAAGCTCTTCTTTACTGAAAGGTAGAAGAATGGAATGTTTTATAAGAGGAGGTAGTAGGGTCTACAACCACAGGAATTTTTTAAAATTATTTGATAGATTTAACACTGAATGCTGCAAGCATAGCTCTGCTCCTGTAACTATAAATAGATAATTGCACAAGTACATACATATAGTATCAACACAAATATAAAATGCATATGGCAGAGAGCATGCATAGTTCCTTTGTATAAGGGAAAAGAAAAGAGAGAGTAAAATTTGTAGGGAAATAAGCTTAGCCTGTTGAACATACCGGATAAAGTGTACAGTAGAATTAATGTTGAAAGACTTAGGAGTAATACAAAAGCAGGATTGCAGAGGAACAAGGAGGATTTAGAAAGTGTTGGGGATGTTCAGGTCAAATGTTTGTATTAAGGTTTCATTACAACATTAAGTGAACAATACAGTGGTACCCCGACTTACGATATTTTTTCATTCCAGAATGCTGTTCAAGTGCCATTACCAAACGAATTTATCTCCATAAGAAATGATGTAAAATAGACTAGTCCTTTTAGACCCCCAAAATTACACTTACAAAAGCATTTAAAAAAATCAACTTGCATAAAAGGGTGTGTTTGGGGACCATCGTAAGTCGGGGTACCACTGTACTTGGAAAAAAATTACAATTGGGTTGTTGCATTTATGGATGAACAACAAGGTAAAAGGGTGACTGGGGCAGCAGTGTGGCAGCTATTACAAATACACTATATACAGCCTCTCCTCGCATAACAACGGAGTTCCGTTCCTAAGACCATGTTGGTAAGCGAATTCGTCGCTTACCAACATCTTTGATATTGTTTTAATGTCATCTTTGCACCATTTATAATATTTCTGGTATATTTTTAAATGTTTATACAGTAGTGTACTGTATATTGTAGTAAACAGAATAGAGGAAATCAGCTCTAATATACATTATTTAAGTGTGCATACTGGTCAGAGAGCCTGTCATAAGTCCGAGTCGTCGGTAAACGAGTATGTCACTAAGTGAGGAGAGGCTGTATATAGAATAGGTGGTAGGTTAGTTAAAGTGGTATTGAGTGTTTATGAGAAAAGTCAAACTCAGGTTAAGGTATGTGGTAAAGAAGGTAAAATTATTCTGGTAAAAGTAGGCCATAAACAAACATGTGGGCTTTATGAATCTGGTACAAAATAGTTGTCATAATTGATCTCGGCTGATGGTACGGTGCTTTTGGGAGATTCGTAAAAGGTTGGAAAAGTTGGTGGAGGAGATTGGAAGAGTGGGTTAAGAAGCAAGTAGAAAGCAAACATGGAAAACAAATGAGGTGGTGAGAGTAAACAAAAAGTCTAAGAATGAAAGAATGATCATCAGATTGAAGGGAGGGAGTATGGAGGAAGAGCATATTCATACATATTTAGGAGTGGATGTGCTGGTAAATGGGTCTGTGAAAGAAGTGGTGAATCATAGAATAGTTAAGGAAGAAAATAGGTTTATCAGAGGGGCCACAAATGAAAATGTACCAGAGTACTGTACTGTATTGTGGTAGCAACATTTGTATGGGTGTGAGGCATGGTCTTTGTATGTTGTATCAAGGCTGAGACATGAGACAGTGGAGATGTCATGCTTGAGATCACTGTGTGGTATGAATATTATGCAGAAAATGGGGTGTATAGATATTAGAAGACAGAGTGGTGGTATGAACAATTCTTATATGGTTTGGTCACTCAAAAAGGATGAAGCTGAATGGATTGACAAAGAGGGTGTAAAAATTCAAGATGGGTTTGAAGGAGGGTGAGAAGGTTTTGAAGGGTAGGGACTTTACCATCCAGCAGACACCTGTGAGCATGTTAAATCAGAGTGAGGGGAAGATAATTAGTGTTCAGGGGTTTATATTCTGGGTGTGCTAGGTGAGTGCTGCACATCCACCATAGATGGTAAATTCATCATAAATATTAATCTCACTCGGTAATATAATCATGGATCAATATGGGAAACTAATTTTTGTCCCCTGTTATGAAATACAGTGGACCCCCGGTTTACGATGGTCCCCAAACTCGCCCTTTTATGTAAGTTTATTTTTGTAAGTGCTTTTGTAAGTGTATTTTTGGGGGGTCTAAAAGAACTAATCTAATTTACATTATTCCTTAAGGGAATAAATTCGTTCAGTAATGGCACTTGAACAGCATTCTTGAACGAAAAAATGACGTAAACCAGGGGTTCACTGTACTGTGGTAATTGTTCTGTGTATTATTTATGCCATAGTAGGTTCAGCATGGTAACACAGTGCACACCCTGTGACAATAACCACCATATGCCACTGGTGGTTTCAAGGATTTGATGTGCTGTAGGAGTGTGAGGAAGGTAACATTAATGAAGGAATTTACAGAAACCAATTAGCCAAACTTGAGTTCTGGAGGTGGGTAGTACAGGGTCTGCTCTCTGAAAAATTAGTGAGGTTGCCGTAGTTTATAAGGTCATTTTAATTGTGTCTGCACACTTCTGGCAAGACAGCTGTTGAGTAAGTCATGGTGAATGGGTTTTCCTTCCTTGGTCACCCTGCTTTGGTGGGGAAGCAGTCGATATTACAAAGAAAAAAATTATGCAGTATATGCGTTCCCAGCCAGTGATGTGTAAAGTGTATTCGGTATAGCAGGTAAATCATAGGAATAGGTTCTTAGACTTTGTAAATGCCACGTATCTTGACAAATGTATACCAAAAATTTAAAACTTACCACACATACTATACAATTATATAAAAAATGTGATTAAGAACTTGAGAAAAAATAAAAGATTAAATCATCATTTCTATGAACTTACCAGATAACAGTTGTATATGAGAGAATATCTCAAATTAGGACCTGCCTAGAGCATGGGCCAGTAGGCCTACTGGAGTGCTCTTCTGTTTCTATGTAGGAAAGCACTGGTTTGGCAATCAAATTGTATATTCTGTAAGTGGGAATAGTTGGGAGAAAGTAGGCTCTCCCTAGCATGGTCCAGTAGGCCTATTAGTGCTTTCTTATGTAAATATAAACCAATTTAAAACAGTATTTAATGAGATATGGTTTAAAAACAAATGGGGGCTGGGGATGGGTGATCACATATGAGTGAATTTATATTGCTTATACAGTGGACCCCTGAGTTTCGTAAACCCCGGAAATCGTACATTTATGTAAGTATAATATTGTAAGTGCTTGTGGAAAAGTATTTTTGGGGGTCTGAAATAGACTAACCTACGTGACATTTTTCCTTAAGGGAGTAAATTCGTTCGGTAATGGCACTTGAGCAGACTTCAGGAGTGAAGTTTTTTACGAAACTCGGGGGTCCACTGTAATGAATTGTTGGTAGAAAAAGGGTTATTGTTTGAGTGACTTCCCCAGAAATAAGGAAATTGTGTGTGTGTGTACTCACCTAGTTGTACTCACCTAGTTGTGGTTGCAGGGGTCGAGTCACAGCTCCTGGCCCCGCCTCTTCACTGGCTGCTACTGGGTCACTCTCCCTGCGCCATGAGCTTTATCATACCTCTTCTTAAAGCTATGTATGGAACCTGCCTCCACTACATCGCTTCCCAAATTATTCCAGGCTTGCAGCCTGTCCAGATCCCTTTGTAGTTCTGCCTGATCCTCGTCCGATTGAATTCTTCTTATCAACTTCACATCATCTGCAAACAGGGACACTTCGGAGTGTATTCCTTCCGTCATGTCGTTCACAAATACCAGAAACAGCACTGGTCCTAGGACTGACTCCTGTGGAACCCCACTCGTCACGGGCGCCCACTCTGACACCTCGCCATGTACCATGACTCGCTGCTGTCTTCCTGACAGGTATTCCCTGATCCATTGTAGTGCCTTCCCTGTTACCCCTGCCTGGTCCTCCAGCTTCTGCACTAATCTCCTGTGTGGAACTGTGTCAAACGCCTTCTTACAGTCCAAGAATATGTGTGTGTGTACTCGCCTAGTTGTGGTTGCAGGGGTCGAGTCATGGCTCCTGGCCCCGCCTCTTCACTGGCCGCTACTGGGTCACTCTCCCTGCGCCATGAGCTTTATCATACCTCTTCTTAAAGCTATGTATGGAGCCTGCCTCCACTACATAACTTCCTAAACTATTCCACTTCCCGACCACTCTGGAAT
>WNWK01007513.1:0-75000 GCA_009830355.1 Cherax destructor | reverse complement strand
TGGTGACATCTAGGTGTGCATGCTGAAAGTCCATTGTTATGCAGAGCATTTCAGGCAAACTTAAGCCTAATTTAAGACTAAAATGACAATAACTAATTGATTGCTTATATATACAGTCTCTAAGGCTTCATAAACTTAGAACAATCACTCAATTTAATTCCAGAAAGCACATTCCTCCCCACTGTTTCGCTCCCACTTGGACCATTTATAAAGTCACAATGTGACTCTGTAACTGGTCCAAGTCAGACTGAAACATTGTCGTAAGCGCCTTTCTCCCATGTGCGGGTTATTTGTGTATTCTTCCAGTCACAATATTGTACGTTTTTGTTCTTTACTCAATACAAACATTACCTTTCAACCAATACAGTTCCTGGAAATCTTCAACAACTCACATAGGCATAACACTTAAAGTAAATTTCTTTGATATTCCACATGTACAACTCAACCTGAGTAAACACACTATGCAAATCAAACTATCCAAAATTTGGAACAACTTGCCTAAAGGATAAAAAAAAGACTGGATCTCTCAGTGCCTTCAAAAACATTGTCAAAAAATATTTCTTAAAGTTGATGTAATAATTTTATATGTGATCACAAGCATTTATTTTGTCAGTTGTATCTTGTACCATTAGCTTTGTCTATTGATACCTTACCATTATAATCAAAGATACCTTTATTATGCACAGAAATTATTCATGCTGAATGTCACACAAATTACATGTCATAATATTTATCAAAGCAACAAAGTAACATTTATGAAGGGATTCAGGGAAACCAGTTAGCTGGACTTGAGTCCTGGAGGTGGAGAGTACAGTGCCTGCACTCCAAAGGAGGGGTGGAGATATGTTGCAGTTATTTAACTGTAGTATTGGCTTGCCTCTGGCAAGACAGTAATGGAGTGAGTGATGATGAAAGTGTTTCTTCTTTTTTTCTGGTCACCCTGCCTCAGTGGGAAACAGCCGATGTGTTAATAATAAAATAAATATTCCTGTCCTATTGTCAAGTGGCTTGTAAGTAGTAGTTCTATTCTGCCAGAAAGGCTTGGCATAACAAGGGGCTTTCTTTAGAACATGCAAAAAGTATGTAATCCCAGAGCTGAATCACCACCTTGTAATTCTTAGAAGTATAATTTGAGTTTGACTTTAAATTATTGTAATTCTTGCGTATAGTCAACCTCCGTGAATGCCATGTAGATGCAGTTTGTGATGCTTTAAAATAAATAAATAAATATATGATGGTTAAAGTGTTGAATAATGGTAAAAATGTTGAATGATGGTGCAAGTGTTGAATGATGGTGCAAGTGTTGAATGATGGTGCAAGTGTTGAATGATGGTGCAAGTGTTTCTTTTTTTTTGAGGTCACCCTGCCTCGGTGGGAGGCAGCCAACATGTCAAAAAAATATATACATATACAGTGGTCTCTCAGTTTTCGCCGAAAATTCGTTCCAGAATGCTGCTCAAGTGCCATTACCGAACGAATTTACTTCCTTAAGAAATAATGTCACGTAGGTTAGTCTATTTCAGACCCCCAAAAATACACTTGCAAAAGCACTTACGAAAATACACTTACATAAATGTTCGAGTTTGGAGATGCACGAAAACCGAGTGACCACTGTACAGTGGACCCCCGAGTAACGAGCACCCCGGAAATCGTACAATTATGTAAGTATAATATTGTAAGTGCTTTTGTAAGTGTATTTTTGGGGGTCTGAAATGGACTAACCTACTTGACATTATTTCTTAAGGGAGTAAATTGCTCGGTTATGGCACTTGAGCAGGCTTCTGGAATTAATTTTGCTCGTTACTCAGGGGTCCACTGTATATATATTTATAATCATAATTTATTTATTGTATTCAGTCTAATTAGATATGCAGTGTAATTAAAGTTAATTATGCATAGGTTGTTGGGTAGAAGTTGCTTTGGTTTATCAAGTAATGTTTGGGTGAGCATTTTTCTAGTGAGGATACTGCTGGGTCTGGCAGCTTTCTAGTGACTTTAAGAGTGGATTTAATAATAGTTTTCAATTTGAGTTTTTAATTGTACATAAGGGCTGGTGAATGTTCAAGGGATGGAGGGAGAAGGGAGGGAGAGGGAGGAGGAAGAGAGGGAGAGGGAGAGGGAGGAGGAAGGGAGGGAGAGGGAGAGGGAGGAGGAAGGGAGGGATAGGGAGAAGGAAGGGAGGGAGAGGGAGGAGGAAGGGAGGGATAGGGAGAAGGAAGGGAGGGAGAGGGAGGAGGAAGGGAGGGAGAGGGAGGAGGAAGGGAGGGAGAGGGAGGAGGAAGGGTGGGAGAGGGAGGAGGAAGGAAGGGTGGGAGAGGGAGGAGGAAGGAAGGGTGGGAGAGGAAGGAGGAAGGGAAGGAGGGAGCATGAGGGAGACATTTGCTCACTTAACAGGTCTATAACACGTATTCGCAAAAAAAAAGTCATTATGAATGACTAATTAAATTTAAAGAAGAATTGACTGGGATTCAAACTCGTGTGTACTCACCTAGTTGTGGTTGCAGGGGTCGATTCACAGCTCCTGGCCCTGTGTGTGTGTGTGTTTGTGTGTGTGAGAGTGAGTCCACTGCTCAGCTGTTGTCCATGTTGGGTACAAATGGATGATTGACAATCTGTCTTATACAGGTGATATCTGTAAGTGCTATTATCTATTCCATCAACTACAAACTACAAGTTATTTATTGGTGTCTTCCAACATGACCATTGCTTGAGCATTGGAGTCACACAGACACAGCTGTGAGTTCAAATCGCACCTAGTTGTTCTTTCAACTTAGTTGCTGTCGTTCATTACAACTTTTCAGAGTACTACATTGACAGTGACTTTGAATGGACAAACACTGATCTCCGCTAGAGTTGTGTTGAAGGAAGATTGTTATAAAAAACTTGTGGTTGCTGTAGCATCTACAGACATTACCTATATAAAAAAAGATTGTCAAGCTTCCTACTGTGACCAGTGTGGTCCAGTAGCTGAGTGTTGGATTCATGCAAACACACACACACACACACACACACACACAGAAAAGAATGGTGGAGCACCTCGAGCTGAACAGGATAATAAACACCAGACAGCACGGATTCCGGGAAGGCAAATCCTGTGTAACAAACCTCCTAGAGTTCTATGATAAAGTAACAGAGGTAAGGCAAGAGAGAGAGGGCTGGGTTGATTGCATTTTCCTGGACTGCAGGAAGGCCTTTGACACAGTTCCTCACATGAGATTAGTAAAGAAGTTGGAAGAACAAGCATGTATAACAGGAAGGGCACTGGAATGGATCAGGGAATACCTCACAGGGAGGCAACAACGGGTCATGGTGTGTGATGAGGTATCACAGTGGGCGCCTGACGAGCGGCGTACCGCAGGGTCAGTCCTAGGACCAGTGTTATTCTTGGTATATGTAAACGACATGACGGATGGGATAGACTCAGAAGTGTCTCTGTTCGCAGATGATGTGAAATTAATGAGGAGATTCACATCGGAAGAGGACCAAGCAGGACTTCAAACAGACCTGGACAAGCTTGACATCTGGTCTAGCAACTGGCTTCTCGAATTCAATCCCACCAAATGCAAAGTCATGAAGATCGGAGAAGGGCAAAGAAGACCGCTGACAGAGTACAGGCTAGGTGGACAAGGGCTACAAACCTCGGCAAAGGAGAAAGACCTTGGGGTGAGTATAACGCCAAGTACGTCTCTGGAGGCACACATCAACCAGATAACTGCGGCAGCATATGGGCGACTGGCAAACCTAAGATTAGCGTTCCGTTACCTAAACAAGGAATCGTTCAAGACACTGTACACCATGTACGTCAGGCCCATACTAGAATATGCAGCACCAGTCTGGAACCCACACCTGGTCAAGCACGTAAAGAAACTAGAGAAAGTGCAAAGGTTTGCGACAAGGCTAGTTCCACAACTCAGGGGTCTGTCCTATGAAGAAATGTTGAGGGAAATAGGACTAACAACACTGGAGGAAAGAAGGGTCAGAGGAGACATGATAATGACATACAAAATACTGCGGGGAATCGACAAGGTAGACAGGGACAGGATGTTCCAGAGAGGGAACACAGAAACAAGGGGACACAACTGGAAGCTGAAGACTCAGATGAGTCAAAGGGATGTTAGGAAGCATTCCTTCAGCCACAGAGTAGTCAGGAAGTGGAATAGTCTAGAGAAAGATATAGTGGAGGCAGGAACCATACATAGTTTTAAGACGAGGTATGATAAAGCTCATGGAGCAGGGAGAGCAGAGACCCAGTAGTGGACAGCGAAGAGGCGGGGCCAGGAGCTGAGTCTCGACCCCTGCAACCACAATTAGGTGAGTACAATTAGGTGAGTACACACACACACACACACACACACACACACAGCCCCGGTGGCCTAGTGGGTAAAGCTCTTGCTTGACGCACGGAGGGGCCGGGTTCAATTCTCGGTGGGGCAGAAACATTTTGAAGTGTTTCCTTACATACACATACACACACACATATATACAACAGGCCTAGTGTCTAATTGACATGTGCCTAGGACAAAATGGTAACTAACACACACACGCACGCACGCCCCCGGTGGCCTAGTGGGTAAAGCTCTCGCTTCACGCACGGAGGGGCCGGGTTCAATTCCCGGTGGGGCAGAAACATTTCGAAGTGTTTCATTACACACACACACACACAAACACACACACACACACACACACACACACAAGGTTAGTTCCACGACAAGGTTAGTTCCACAACTCAGGGGTCTGTCTTATGAAGAAAGGCTGAGGGAAATAGGACTAACAACACTGGAGGAAAAAGGGTCAGAGGAGACATGATAACGACATACAAAATACTGCGGGGAATTGACAAGGTAGATAGTGACAGGTTGTTTCAGAGGGAACACAGAAACAAGGGGACACAACTGGAAGCTGAAGACTCAGATGAGTCAAAGGGATGTAGGAAACATTTCTTCAGCCACGAGAGTCAGGAAGTGGAATGGACTAGAGAATGATATAGTGAGGCAGGAACCATACATAGTTTTAAGACAAGGTATGATAAAGCTCATGGAGCAGGGAGAGCAGGAGACCCAGTAGCAGACAGCGAGAGGCGGGCCAGGAGCTGAGTCTCGACCCCTGCAACCACAATTAGGTGAGTACAATTAGGTGAGTACACACACACACACACACACACACACACACACACAAATACATACGACAGGCCTAGTGTCTAATCGACATGTGCCTAGGACAAAATGGTAACTAACTAACACACACACACACACCAGGAACCATACACAGTTTTAAGACGAGGTATGATAAAGCTCATGGAGCAGGGAGAGCAGATACCCAGTAGCGGGCAGCGGAGAGGCGGGGCCAGGAGCTGAGTCTCGACCCCTGCAACCACAATTAGGTGAGTACAATTAGGTGAGTACACACACACACACACACACACACACACATGTTCACCTGGTCAAGCACGTCAAGAAACTAGAGAAAGTGCAAAGGTTTGCGACAAGGTTAGTTCCACAACTCAGGGGTCTGTCTTATGAAGAAAGGTTGAGGGAAATAGGACTAACAACACTGGAGGAAAGAAGGGTCAGAGGAGACATGATAACGACATACAAAATACTGCGGGGAATTGACAAGGTAGATAGTGACAGGTTGTTTCAGAGAGGGAACACAGAAACAAGGGGACACAACTGGAAGCTGAAGACTCAGATGAGTCAAAGGGATGTCAGGAAACATTTCTTCAGCCACAGAGTAGTCAGGAAGTGGAATGGACTAGAGAAAGATATAGTGGAGGCAGGAACCATACATAGTTTTAAGACAAGATATGATAAAGCTCATGGAGCAGGGAGAGCAGAGACCCAGTAGCAGACAGCGAAGAGGCGGGGCCAGGAGCTGAGTCTCGACCCCTGCAACCACAATTAGGTGAGTACAATTAGGTGAGTACACACACACACACACACACACACACACACACACACACACACACACACACACACACACACACACACACACACTCACACTCACACTCTCTCTCACTCACTCACTCACTCACTCACACTCGGTAACAAATAGCAATTGGTAATTTCTAGTAGAAAAGGGCGAGCAGACAGGTGAATCATAGAATACATTAACTGGTAGATCATGTGTGTCAGGTCAGGCCAGGTAGAGGAGCACTGTAGACTAGTGTTACTCGCAGACCCCACATACACACATACATACACACTCATACACCATAACACAATTTCACCACTACTTTTCACACAATAAATCCACACACATATAGTTACACACACACACACACACACTAACTGGTAGGTCAGGTGTGTCAGGTCAGGCCAGGTAGAGAAGCACTGCAGAATACGTGTCACTTGCAAACTCCACATACACACCCATACACCATAACACACAATTTCACCACTACTTTTCACACAACCCACACACACACATACACACACACATACATACACACACCAGGAATTCAGAATAGGGAGGTATACCAACAAGTGCTGGATGAAATACACACAACCGAGGAGGAGGTGAAGAAGCTGCTATGTGAACTCGATACCTCAAAAGCGGTGGGACCGGACAACATTTCTCCGTAGGTCCTTAGAGAGGGAGAAGAGATGTTGTGTGTGCCACTAACAAAAATCTTCAACACATCCATTGAAACTGGGCAACTACCTGAGGCTTGGAAGATTGCAAATGTAGTCCCAATTTTTAAGAAAGGAGACAGACACGAGGCATTAAACTACAGACCTGTGTCACTGACGTGTATAATATACAAAGTCATGGAGAAGATCATCAGGAGAGTGGTGGAGCACCTAGAAAGACACAAGCTTATAAACGACAACCAGCATGGTTTCAGGGAAGGAAAATCCTGTGTCACAAACCTACTGGAGTTTTATGACAAGGTAACAGAAGTAAGACACGAGAGAGAGGGGTGGATAGACTGCATTTTCTTGGACTGCAAGAAGGCGTTCGACACAGTTCCTCACAAGAGGTTAATGCAAAAGCTAGAGGATCAGGCACACGTAACAGGAAAGGCACTGCAATGGATCAGAGAATATCTGACAGGGAGGCAACAACGAGTCATGGTACGTGACGAGGTGTCAGAGTGGGCACCTGTGACGAGTGGGGTTCCACAAGGGTCAGTCCTAGGACCTGTACTGTTTTTGGTATATGTGAATGACATAACGGAAGGGATAGACTCAGAAGTGTCCCTGTTTGCATATGATGTGAAGTTAATGAGAAGAATTAAATCAGTCGAGGATCAGGCAGGACTACAAAGAGACCTGGACAGGCTACAAGCCTGGTCCAGTAACTGGCTCCTTGAATTTAACCCTGCCAAATGTAAAGTCATGGAGATCGGGGAAGGGCAAAGAAGACCGCAGACAGAGTATAGTCTAGATGGCCAAAGACTGCAAACCTCACTCAAGGAAAAAGATCTTGGGGTGAGTATAATACCGAGCACATCTCCTGAGGCACACATCAATCAGATAACTGCTGCAGCATACGGGCGGCTGGCAAACCTAAGAATAGTGTTCCAACACCTCACTAAGGAATCATTCAAGACTCTTTACACCATATATGTCAGGCCCATACTGGAGTATGCAGCACCAATTTGGAACCCACACCTGGTCAAGCACGTCAAGAAATTAGAGAAAGAGCAAAGGTTTGCAACAAGAATAGTCCCAGAGCTAAGGGGATTGTCCTATGAAGAAAGGTTAAGGGAAATCGGCCTGATGACACTAGAGGACAGGAGGGTTAGGGGAGACATGATAACGACATATAAAATACTGCGAGGAATAGATAAGGTGGACAGACAAGATGTTCCAGAGAGGGGACACAGAAACAAGGGGTCACAATTGGAAGTTGAAGACTCCTATGTGTCAAAGGGATGTTAGGAAGTATTTCTTCAGTCATAGAGTTGTCAGGAAGTGGAATAGCCTAGAAAACGACGTAGTGGAGGCAGGAACCATACATAGTTTTAAGACGAGGTTTGATAAAGCTCATGGAGCAGGGAGAGAGAGGACCTAGTAGCAATCAGTGAAGAGGCATGGCCAGGAGCCGAGTCTCGACCCCTGCAACCACAATTAGGTGAGTACAATTAGGTGAGTACACACACACACACTCAAAGATGTGGGTATTAAACCCACCCAGTTTTTCTCTGAAAGGCTGTAATATGTTTCTGGACTCAGATATCACATAGATCAGTGTTGGCAGTCTTATGGGGTTTTTATGACTGTTTTATTTTTCTTTGCTCTTTTTGACCAAATGCATTTTTTTCTGTATATGATTTTCTGGTGCATCTATGATACACATATATTATTTTGGTAAAAAATAAGTCAATAAATGGGGAATTGTTCTCATTTCTGTGTTTCCCATTAGTCTTGACACTACTCCAATCCTTGAGTTTTTCCACCACTAAATTTACATGCTAAGAACTGTTAACTTATCTTAGTTCATTTCAAAGCTCAGTCCTATCTAAGGTATACTACTATTCCCTGGATCCCACACAACAGTCGTCTAACACCCAGGTACCTATTTAGTGCTAGGTGAACAGGCGACAGGTGTAAGGAGACTTGCCCATATATGTTCACCTGCCCAGGATTGAATCCGGGTCCTTTGGTTGTTGGCCGAAGATGAGATCACTGTGCTACGAGCCACTTGTCATTCAACAGCTTTTTATAGGTCATGCTGGCTGGGATAACATGTACACTGTGCTCTGTATTTTACCACTGCCTCTCCTCAAGAAGGTACTACTCAGCTCAGGTGAGTAAATTGGTTTTAATTTCATTTTAAAAATTAATGAAAATAAATGTGGAATGTTATTGTTCCAGAATTCATCTGAGATTGTAAAATGGATGTCTATTGGGAAAATGGGGTTTATTTAATGTAAAATTCGCTTAATGATTTCTCTAGTGCATCCTGGTCTTTAAACAGGAGCACATAATATCATTATATGGGATATGATACCAACAAATTAATGAATATGACACATGTCATATTCAATACTGGGTTTACTGTACAGAAGATGAGACAACACAAGTTTAGCTTTCCTACACATGTACTCTCTGGAATGGAAAATAGAGGGAGTTACCTGAAGACGATGCCGAAGTTCACCATTGCGTAATCAAGTAGGCTGTTGGTGCTAGCTCCACACAGTTCGATGTATGCACCACTGTGTGGCTTATCATACACACATGAAAAATAGAGGGCCAAGTTCCCACTCTTCACACTACCATTACTACTACTCACTGGAGTGTGGTGTAGGAGGAAGTGTAGAATAAATCCAGTGAAAACCATGGTGTTGTAGGCAGAATTAGAGAATGCTGTGTCAACATCTGCAGTCCATGATTATTCAGCGTGTTGCCAGCAGATATAAGAAGTATTGCTAGAAGAAAGATAGAAGTTTTGAAGGGAAAACTACACCAGTACTTGTTGGAAGTACCAGATCAGTTAGGTTGTGATGGGATGTAGACCTGTGGTGTTCTAACTGGAACAACCTGGTTGATCTAGTGGTCAACAAAAAAGTCTGGCCTTAGGCTTAGCTTTGGAATAGAAAACCTCCTAAAACTGGTTAGAAGTATCTCACAGGCAAATACAAAGAGGTAATTAGACCAGAGGAAGCACCTTCCACAATATAGGACTTCCACAATATAGGACTTCCACAATATAGGACTTCCACAATATAGGACTTCCACAATATAGGACTTCCACAATATAGGACTTCCACAATATAGGACTTCCACAATATAGGACTTCCACAATATAGGACTTCCACAATATAGGACTTCCACAATATAGGACTTCCACAATATAGGACTTCCACAATATAGGACTTCCACAATATAGGACTTCCACAATATAGGACTTCCACAATATAGGACTTCCACAATATAGGACTTCCACAATATAGGACTTCCACAATATAGGACTTCCACAATATAGGACTTCCACAATATAGGAATTCCACAATATAGGAATTCCACAATATAGGAATTCCACAATACAGGACTTCCACAATACAGGACTTCCGCAATACAGGACTTCCACAATACAAGACTTCCACAATACAAGACTTAGCCTCTTCTGCAAGGCAGAAGGGGCTAAGTTAAAAGTGGCAGGGAAATCCTGATTACTGGTGTTCCAGGAGGCATTCAGTTGTTGAATTATTGTGGTTCATTATACCTTGTACAGAAAGTAAGACATGTTTTTAGTATTTAAAAAGTAATGTGTATAGTTGAGCACATTTTTAATGGCTTCATCGGAATGAGTCATGATCAGGAAAAATAAGAATTTGAATAGAACAATGAATAAACTGCAGAAACTGCCATAATGCTCAAGAAAATTTCAAAAGCAGAAGATTACAAATCAAGTAAATGATACTAATGCTTGTGGTTTTTGTACTCTTGTGAAATGATGTTTGTGAGTGTATGTACAGGGGACTGTATACAGTACATGTTAATCTGTGCTACATGCATCCTGTTAAGCTGAATGTGAGGTATTGAAGCTGGTTATTGGATAGCTTTGGGAAAAAAGTTGTACAAGTGGGTGGATGAAAATGAATGGTTTAGAGAAGTACATGCCTAGTACGGGCCAGTAGGCCTTCTGCAGTGTTCCTCCATTCTTATGTTCTTAAGTAGAAAAGCTACAAGTGCAGGGCAGACTTCTTGACTAATGACAACAGTGTGAAGTGCTTCGTACTGTTCTTCATAGGTTTCATACATGCATCTTTCACCTGTGTTGTGCTCAGTAGTTGCTCCTTGTATGTATGTACGACCACTGTGTGACTACATCTTCAGAAATAATACTGTTGATATAGAGTAGAAATACTGTATACCAGTGCCTTGATGAGTGTACCTGGAGAGGGTTTTGGGGATCAACGCCCCTGTGGCCTGGTCTCTGACCAGGGTAGTGCCTTTATCCTGCTGAAGGGCTCTTAATCTAAAGAATTGTAACTGTTCTCTCCTTCCTTGGATCAAACTACATTGCATCTTTTATTTCCCAGGTGGTATAGGATCTATTCGGGTTTAGTGCTTTTCTGCGAATATAATAACAATTACCTCCCAAACTGTCATATCTGAGTGCCTCTGCGAAGACACTGTCATACTAGAGGGATAGTGCTCAGCTGACAAATGGTATGGTGATACCAACAAAATGTGGAAGACACTTATGTACAGTTCAAGATCCTGAAGGTGAGGAAAGTGACTAGCAATGAACAACTAGTCAAACACTCATGGCAAAACTTTTCCTCTAATAAATGTCCTGAACTTACATAAGTGTCTTTTTCCAAATTTTGCTGGTATCACCATACCATTCAGGACATCAACAATGTCTGTATCACTAAGTATTTTGTGTACAACATTTTTGTCACAGTCACACTAGTTTGTGAAACCTTCCTCAGTTGACCTTCAGACCATTTTACAAGGTCTTTTCCATATGACAAAATATTTTCAGCTTTATCCGTCTCTTCTCAACCCTTCAAAATTACACACTCTTTGGGACTGTGTTGGCACCTTCACAATTTTTCGTCCTTTTAGCAAACAGATAAAAACACTGGCCACTGATTTACACCATCCTGTTCAGGCTATACCAAAAAAGTATGAAAGTCACCTCAGTAAAAGACACACAGAAATTACAAACAGATATTGACAGAGAATTCCAGTGGGCAAAGGAAAATAACATCATGTTCAGCACTGACAAATTTTGACTGGTTAGATATAGAAAGAAGAAAATAAGAAAGGAAGAAGTAAAAGACTTAGATAACTTTTGAGAACTTTCAGAACAAAAAAGTCTAAGTGATGGTTACAATACTGTATAAAATAGTTGCTCTGTCACATCTTCAATATTTTGAGTTGTTAGGTGTGTGCAGGTGTTTTTTGAAAGCAGCAGAAATATAAGAACTAGTAAGTACAAAAATTACTTACTGCCTACATATAATCATTGAAGCATATAAACTACTGCCTGAGAGCTGTTGGATTTTTTTCTGGAATGGAGTAAAGATGCCTGATAATATATAAAGTGCATGGAAAATAGGTGAGGGTCAGGTGTCCACTTGGCACACCTCCATAACTTACTGGAGTGGATAGGGAAGAAAATGTAGAATAAACCCATTGAAAGGTTTTGAGCACCATAGGCATGATTTGGAGTGTAGAAACTCAAAAGCACCATGACGTTACCAAGTATATAATTCAGAGGGCTGAGGAGGGGTTGTTGAGGTAGTTTGGTCATGTAGAGAGGATGGAGAGGAATAGGTTCACAAAGAGGGTGTATAAATCTGAGGCAGAAGGTAGGAGGTCATGGGAGGGAAGAATGAGTAAAACAAAAAAGGCTTTGAGATTTAGGGGCTTGAACATCCAGCAGGTTTGTGTGAGCGTGTTAGATAGTTAATGGAGACAAGCATTTTTTAGTGGATTTGCTGTTGGAGTGCAAGCAAAGTACCGTAATTTTCAGGAAGGGTATCAGGGAAAGTGGTTAGTCCTGGAGGTGGGAAGAGTAGTGGCTGTACACTGAGAGAGAGGTGGTGAGGGTGTAGTGAGAGGGTCATCTGAACTGTAATGTCTGCACACTACTGGGACGACAGTGACTGAATCAATCATGGTGAAGATGTTATCTCTGGGTCACCCTGCCTTGGCAGGAGGATGCCTCTTGAGGTAAAATTTTTTTTTATATACTGTGTGTGTATGAGAGAGTGAGAGAGAGTATGAATGAATGACTAAATGCATGTATGTGTATATACATACAGTGGACCCCCGACTTTCGAACATTCATCATTCCAGAATGCTGTTCAAGTGCTGTTACCAAACAAATTTATTCCCATAAGGAATGATGTAAATTAGATTAGTCCATTTCAGACCCCCAAAAATACACTTACAAAAGCACTTACAATAATAAACTTACATAAAAGGGGCGAGTTTGGAGTGTTCGAATAGCAAGGGTCCACTGTATATATTTATTTATTTATTTTAACACATTGGCTGTTTCCCACTGAGGCAGGGTGACCCAAAAAGAAAGACAAATACTTTCATCATCCAACACTTTCACCATCATTCATACATGATACATATACACGCACACACACTCATGCACCCTCCATACTACAGTAGACCGTCAATTAAAATGGGTTTCCTTTAAAATGTTTTTTCCATTACACTATTGTCAAATTGCAGTATATTTTTTTTTATCCTTTGTAAAATTCAATTTAAATGGTTCTGCTTCTCAGTAGAGAAAAATTTTAGTGCTGCAAGCTGGCCGGTGGGGATTTTACCCTCTGTGTAGTGAGCACTTGACAGTCTGCCTGTGGGTCAAGCCATTGTCTTTTGCGGGGAAGATCCTAGTTTCCTACCCTGCCACCTCTGTACCAGTTCTCGGTATATACGCGTCCAGTACGGTACCCAGCATTGTCTGTGAATCGGGTTTTGGTCTTTTCATTACCATACATTGCATCTGTCAAGGAACCATGGCACCCAGGAGGCATGCAAGTGATGCAGGAAGTAGCAAGACAAAGTTTAAATGTTCAAGTCTTGGAATTATGAATAAAATCGAGATAGTATTAGATAAGATTAAATGTGGTGCACGTGTGATGGACATGGCGAGAGCTTATGGCCTTAATGAAGCGTCAGTTCATACAATTAAAAGGAGTGAGGCAAATACACGGGCTTGTGCAGCGAATAACCTGGGCTGTAATGTCCTGAAAAGAATGACACATAGATCACAACAAGTACAGTGGACCCCCGGTTTACGTACTGCTCAAAACTCGACCCATTATGTAAGTGTATTTTTGTACGTGCTTTTGTAAGTGTATTTTTGGGGGTCTAAAAGGACTAATCTAATTTACATTATTTCTTATGGGAATAAATTCGTTCGGTAACGGCACTCGAACAGCATTCTGGAACGAATTATGGCCGTTAACCGGGGGTCCACTGTAAATAAAACGGAAAACTTATTGATTGAGTGGATTGAACAAAAAAAAAGAAGATGCACCACTTAATTTTAGCTTAATTAGGGAAAAGGCCTTACAGTTCTATAAAACAGTGTGTGATGAGGAAAGAAGGTCTGAACAAGAGTGTGTTTAGCACTGGCTGGTTTCTCAAGTTTAAGTTATGTAACAGGTTACATAATATTAAATTTTCTGGTGAAAATGCTTCAGCTGATCATAAAGCAACAAGTAATTTCCCTGCTGAATTACAGGAAGTTATTTCTAAGGGTGGCTACGAGCCACGGCAGGTGTTTAATGTTGATGAGACAAGTGTTTTTTTGAAGAAAATTCCAACAAGAACTTATATCAGTCAGCAAGAAAAAGGTGCACAGGGCTTCAAGGCAGCAAAGGATCCCTTCACCTTCCTCCTTTGTGGTAGTGCTTTGAAAGGTGTAGACAAAAACACCTTACCAGTAATTTGGAGGTCAAACCAGTCAGCATGGATGACAGAGGAAATATTTATTGACTGGTTTAACCATCACTTTATTCCTGAAGTCAAGTTTTACCTGCACAGCAAGAACCTTGCATTCAAGGCTCTCTTCATTCTTGATAATTCCTGTACTTATCCAGAAGCCTTGCTGGATGTGACCCCACATGTAAAAGTTGTATTTTTACCACCAAATACAACATCTTTAATACAACCACTGGGTCGGGGAGTTAAGTCATTCAAGTGTAACTACACAAGAAAAGTGATGAAAAAATTAGTTTCATCAATGAACTCTGATTCCAACCTGGCAGTTCCAAACTTCTAGAATAAATTTAACATTGCAGGTGGCATCAGCTATGCTAGAAATGCATGGAATGAGGTGACCCAATCAACATTAAATGCTGGCTGGGAAAAGTTGTGGCCTTCTGTTGTTAATTCTTTCACTAGTTTTCCCTCACTTGAGAGTGAGGTTCAGGAAATTGTTCAGATGGCAAGGAGGTTACCAGGTGATGGCTTTGAAGATCTGAAGGAAGATGATGTGAATGAGCTCTTAGAAGATGATGATGATGAAGACAGGAGTCCAGAGGAAATGTTGGCAGAGCTCAATGCAAAGATACAAGGGAGCCACATAACAGAAGATGAAGAACCTGAAGAAAAACAGTTAACATTGCAACAGTTACATGAGCAGTTCTATATTATTTTTAAAGTTGTAGACTTTTTCACTGAAGAGGACCCTGACTAATCTAGAAGCAGTGCTCTGAAACTGGGTCTAGAGCAGCTGATGATGCCTTACCGTCAGCTGTATAATGTACTGCAGGGTAAAAGAGCCCAGAGATCCATTACAGAATTTATGCACACAGTACAACCATTGACTTTAGTACCAAAACCTCAGCCATCCATTTCTGCTGACAGCCAACAACCATCCACCTCAGCCCAGTAGGGCCACAACATTCCTCTCCACTCTTCACAATCATCAACAAACACCAGCACCCACAATTTAAGGTAAGAAATACTATTTCTGTTGCATTTGTAGCCACTCCCATCCCAGTGCTCTGTACATGCTGACTGTACTTATTGATTTACTGAATGACTTGCTGACTTGACTGATTTACTGAATGACTTGACTGACTGACCTACTGATTTACTGAATGTCTTGACTGATTGACTTAAAAGATTCACTGGATGACTTGATTGACTTACTGATTCACTGGATGACTTGATTGATATACTGACTGCTTACTACTTGACTGATTTATTGACTTGACTGACTGACTTGCTGATGGCTTACTGACTTGACTGACCGACCCCAATGGAAATAAGTCACTTTGTCTTACTTTTTTTGGGTTATCTTAGGTTCTCTACACATATGCTGCTATGTATGATTATCTATGTAACTGTATTTGTGCATACCTGAATAAACTTATTAACTAACTGATTTACTGAATGACTTGACTGACTCACTTGAATGAGTGACCTACTGACTTGAATGAGTGATCTACTGACTAGAATGAGTGACCTACTGACTAGAATGAGTGACCTACTGACTAGAATGAGTGACCTACTGACTAGAATGAGTGACCTACTGACTTGAATGAGTGACCTACTGACTTGAATGAGTGACCTACTGACTTGAATGAGTGACCTACTGACTTGAATGAGGGACATACTGAAATGAATGACTGTACTGACAGTCCTACTGACTCGCTTGACTGGACTACCATCGACCTCAGCCCAGATGGGCCTCAGCATGCCTCTCCACTCCCTCCTTCACAATCATCGACAAACACCAGCAACCACAATTTAAGGTAAGAAATATTATTTCTGTTGCATTTGTAGCCTTGAGCAACAGAAAAACATGCATAACGACAGTGAACAGCAATTGCATTATTATTTTTATTTGCTTAAGATTTGGAGAACTAAAAAAAAAGTTGTTTGACATTTTTGGGGGTCCCAGGAATGAAACCCTATTTTTCTTATAAGTTCTTCAGTTCTTTTAACACGGATTCGTCTAACACTGCATTTTCAAGAACCTAAATACTATCTTAATCGACGGCCTACTGTATATGCCTTACTAATAATTTTAAGTCTTCCTTGTTTCACCAGATATTAACATTGATCAAACCTCTGTCATAAACTAGTAGTGTACACAGTCTGGTGGTAAACATTGATGAAACACCTCTCATAAACTAGTAGTGTACACAGTCTGGTGGTAAACATTGATGAAACACCTGTCATAAACTAGTAGTGTACACAGTCTGGTGGTAAACATTGATGAAACACCTGTCATAAACTAGTAGAGTACACAGTCTGGTGGTAAACATTGATGAAACACCTGTCATAAACTAGTAGTGTTCACAGTCTGGTGGTAAACATGTTACTTATGTGAGAGTTTGAGTAAATGAATAATAAAAAAACATAAGATGGAATAATATAGCAGCTGACAGTTACTCTTGTGATGCAGTTCTGCAGTTTTCTCATATCTTATGAAAAGTTGTAGGCACCAACATTTCATAGATGAAAGGGCACTGGAAAACTGAGCTTCATAATGGGCAAATATTTAACGAGCATTACATGTTCCATTATTGCAGTGTACAGCATGCATTAAGCAGTATATGGTGTACAACATGTGTTCTGTTTTGTGTGCATTTACACAGCTTGTCTAGGAGAGTCAGTAATTAAACATTCAGCTTTTTAACATTTGGTGGCAGCTCCTGACATGTATGTTAATTGCATTTAACTAACATGGCAATAAATTGCTAGAATATGACTCACGAAATTGTAATGGCTTGATTGCAAACAAACTACAGTAATGGAGTTTTACGACTCACTCACTGTGGGTTCAAATCCCACCCGTACTGTGTTTTGCTAGAATATGCAGTGAAATAATGCATAATGCAGTTATATTTGACTTTATTATAATTAATTTTTTTTTAGCATTTTGTAAACATCAGTGTTTTGCAGTACAGCACTGTTTTCCTGGAACTGTTCATCTAGGATACCAGGTACTGTATTAAGACTTAAAAATAGCCATGGCAAATTTAGTGCAGAGGTCTGGGTGTAAGCAGGAAGGCAGGGTGAGGTCTGGTGATGGTATTCCCTCTAAGAGTTCTTAAGGCTGTTGGCCAAGGAGCTAGTTTACTATATACGTATATACGTGCATGGAGTTTAACTCGTGTATTTCTCAAATTTTTATGTTTGCCATAATTATAGCAATATGATTGATACTTGTTAATCTACATGTTAGGTATATATGTACTTGTGACTATTACGAGGAAGATACAGGAAGTTAACATGTTACAAAAGAAACTTGTACTATACCGGATGCAGTTCACTTCCATCTTTGTTTACAAGTGCGTGGTCCCTTTAACATGAAAAAAAAATCAAGTTTTATAATATGAGAAAGAGAAGGAATTGTTATTGGTTAAGTATGTGAAAATACAGGCAGCAGAATGTTAAATGAGAGATGTTTTAAGTAAGGCTGTAAAGTAATGGCAGTGAGAAAGTGAGAGCGAGAGAGAGTGAAAATGAGAGAATGATAGAGATAAATTATATAGTGCTTTGTTTGATAAACTACTAAAGAATCACACTGCTCATCAGTTGTACCCCTAAACTACCAGTTATCAGACCTCCATACCATGTTGCAACCCAGTCGAGTGACCTTCCTCCTTCCACTCGTCATGTGGTCCTGTTTTCTGCATTGCATAAGGACTGTTCTGATGCCCAAGACCCATTGTCACACCTACCTGGGAAGGTGGCATGGTAGTCTCCTTGGTTCATTGAACCAATCACATAAATTTGGTTTTTATTCTTAAAAACATAGTACAGTATTCTGTACATGGCTTCTGACAAAACACTTCAGAAACATTGTCAACATTACCTTAAATCAGAAGAACAGCTGTAAATGGAAGGTGGGCATTATATGGTGCTGTAGTAACTGTGCAGGGAAATCCTATTAAGTATGGTTTTTTCTTAAATATCTGTAACTTCATCTTTGACTAATTTCCTAGGCATGAGTTGCTGGTACCTCTTGTTCTGGTGATGGAAGGTACTGAAGAAATCTGGTGAAATGATCAGAGTTATGCAAGTCTCTCCTTGGTCAGTGAAGCTTTATATTATGGTAGTTTTGCTGTATGACCCTTGTGGGTTTAGCACTTAATTATGATTATAGTAATAATAATAATATGGTAGTTTTAACATACTACTACCACAGCCCTCTGATTAACCATTAATGTTTCTAATCATATCTTGTACTAATTGTAATATTTTTGCTACCTCTCTTTTTGTAATAATGCATAACTAAAATTTACCACTTAGTAACCTCTATGTCTGGTCTTAGGTAATGTGTAAACATTAGGATTAGTCTGCCCAAAATGCACCACATGTTAGTGGCTTTCTTTTGTGCTTAACAATATTTTATTAAAAGTAAACTACATTTTGTATATTACACAAAGAAATATATTTTGTTTGTAACTAATGACAACATGAATGAGGAGGAAGTCTCGGCACTTGTAAGCAACTGTTTAACCCTTTCAGGGTCCGTCCTGTAGATCTACGGCTTTGAAGCCAGGGTCCAAACCGTTGATTTATGCCATGAGCTCAGCTCACTCAGATAACCTGTGAGCAGTAAATTTGGGCCTAGATATGAGAAAACACATCTATGTGGTAAGTGTGCACCACATAAAACAAATCCTGCAGTACACAATGCATAATGAGAAAAAAAAAAACTGCTCATTGAGTTTTTGCACATGTTAAGTACACAAACACGGATGGAATTACGAATAAGTATGAAGAGTGGAATGAAAGAATAGATGAGGCATCCCCAGACATCATAGCAGTCACAGAAACTAAACTAAATGAGACAGTAACAGATGCAATCTTCCCACAGGGATATCAGATCCTGAGGAAAGATAGGAGGAGCAGGGGGGATGGAGGGGTCGCACTGCTTGTAAGGCACCGTTGGAGATTCGAGGAAATGGTAGGAGTGGAGGTGGGTAGAGAACGGGACTTCATAGTAGGTACCATCCAGTCTGGGGAGCATAAGATAGTCATTGCAGTGATGTATAACCCACCACAGAACTGCAGGAGGCCAGGAGAAGAATACGATGAGAACAACAGAGCGATAGTGGACACCCTGGCAGAGGTGGCAAGAAAAGCACACATGAGCAGAGTGAAGCTACTGGTCATGGGAGATTTCAACCACAGGGAGATCGACTGGGAGAACCATGATCCACGTGGGGGTCCAGAAACTTGGAGAGCCAAGATGATGGACGTGGTACTGGAAAACCTGATGCACCAACATGTCAGGGACACGACCAGAGAGAGAGGAGAAGATGAACCAGCAAGACTGGACCTTGTATTCACCCTGAACAGCTCAGATATTGAAGACATAACGCACGAGAGCCCCCTGGGAGCCAGTGACCATATGGTGCTTAGCTTTGAGTACATTGTAGAGCTACAGGTGGAGAGGGAAAACAGTACCGATAGAGATAAACCAGACTTTAAAAGAGGAAACTACACGGGCATGAGGATTTTCCTGCAGGACGTTCAGTGGGAAAGGGAAATGGAAGGACTGACAATAAATGAAATGATGGAATACATAGGGGCAAAGTGCAAGGAGGCAGAGGAACGGTTTATACCCAGGCAAAGGATTAAATGGGAAGGCCAGAAAGAGCCCCTGGTTTACCCAAAGGTGCAGGGAGGCAAAGACTCAGAGTATCAGAGAATGGAAACGGTACAGAAGGCAAAGAACCCAAGTAAACAAAGAGATTAGTAGAAGAGCTAGAAACGAGTATGCACAAGTACTGAGGGAGGCCCAGAAACAGTACGAAAATGACATAGCATCGAAAGTTAAGTCCGACCCGAAACTGATGTACAGTCACATCAGAAGGAAGACAACAGTCAAGGACCAGGTGATAAGGCTGAGGAGAGAAGATGGGGAACTCACAAGTAATGATCAAGAGGTATGTGAGGAGCTCAACTTGAGGTTTAAGGAAGTATTCACAATGGAGGAAGGAAGGCAGCTGGGTAGACAGGACGTGGTTCGTCACCAACAAGGGATGTACCAAGTGCTAGAGGGCATACACACAACTGAGGAGGAAGTGAAGCAGTTACTCAGTGACCTCGATACCTCAAAGGCGATGGGTCCGGACAATATCTCCCCGTGGGTTCTTCAGGAAGGAGCTGAGGTACTGAGTGTGCCACTTACCATAATATTCAACACATCCCTTGAAACTGGGCAGCTACCTGAGGTATGGAAGAAGGCCAACGTAGTCCCCATTTTTAAAAAAGGAGACAGAAAAGAGGCACTAAACTATAGACCAGTGTCACTTACATGTATAGTGTGCAAAGTCCTGGAGAAAATCATCAGGAAAAGAATGGTGGAACACCTTGAGCTGAACAGGATAATAAACACCAGACAACACGGATTCCGGGAAGGCAAATCCTGTGTAACAAATCTCCTAGAGTTCTATGATAAAGTAACAGAGGTAAGGCAGGAGAGAGAAGGGTGGGTTGATTGCATTTTCCTGGACTGCAGGAAGGCCTTCGACACAGTTCCTCACATGAGATTAGTAAAGAAGTTGGAAGAACAAGCAGGTATAACAGGAAGGGCAATGGAATGGATCAGGGAATACCTCAAAGGGAGGCAACAACGGGTCATGGTGCGTGGTGAGGTATCACAGTGGGCGCCTGTGACGAGCGGTGTACCGCAGGGGTCAGTCCTAGGACCAGTGTTATTCCTGGTATATGTAAATGACATGACGGACGGGATAGACTCAGAAGTGTCTCTATTCGCGGATGATGTGAAAATAATGAGGAGAATCACATCGGAAGAGGACCAGGCAGGGCTGCAAACAGACCTGGACAAGCTTGACATCTGGTCTAGCAATTGGCTTCTCGAATTCAATCCCTCCAAATGCAAAGTCATGAGGATCGGAGAAGGGCAAAGAAGACCGCTGACAGAGTACAAGCTAGGCGGACAAAGGCTACAAACCTCGGCAAAGGAGAAAGACCTTGGAGTGAGTATAACGCCAAGCACGTCTCCGGAGGCACACATCAACCAGATAACTGCGGCAGCATATGGGCGACTGGCAAACCTAAGATTAGCGTTCCGTTACCTTAACAAGGAATCGTTCAAGACACTGTATACCGTGTACGTCAGGCCCATACTAGAATATGCAGCACCAGTCTGGAACCCACACATGGTCAAGCACGTAAAGAAACTAGAGAAAGTGCAAAGGTTTGCGACAAGGTTAGTTCCACAACTCAGGGGTCTGTCTTATGAAGAAAGATTGAGGGAAATAGGACTAACAACACTGGAGGAAAGAAGGGTCAGAGGAGACATGATAACGACATACAAAATACTGCGGGGAATTGACAAGGTAGACAGTGACAGGATGTTTCAGAGAGGGAACACAGAAACAAGGGGACACAACTGGAAGCTGAGGACTCAGATGAGTCAAAGGGATGTCAGGAAGCATTTCTTCAGCCACAGAGTAGTCAGGAAGTGGAATAGTCTAGAGAAAGATATAGTGGAGGCAGGAACCATACATAGTTTTAAGACAAGGTATGATAAAGCTCATGGAGCAGGGAGAGCAGAGACCCAGTAGCAGACAGCAAAGAGGCGGGGCCAGGAGCTGAGTCTCGACCCCTGCAACCACAATTAGGTGAGTACAATTAGGTGAGTACTGGGGATGTGAAAGAGAGTTTTGTGTCTTGTGTTATGGTTGGTGGTGGGTGCCTCTTTGGTACAACTGTTGGTGTAGTGAGTTCCTCTTTGTTTGGTACAACTGTAGGTTTACCTGGAGTTTACCTGGAGAGGGTTTCAGGGGTCAACGCCCCTGCGGCCAGGTCTGAGACCAGGCCTCATGGTGGATCAGGGTCTGATCAACCAGGCTGTTACTGTCGGCCACACGCAAACTGACGTACGAACCACAGCCCGGTTGGTCAGGTACTGACTTTAGGTGCCTGTCCAGTGCCTTCTTGAAGACAGCCAGGGGTCTATTGGTAATCCCCCTAATGTATGCTGGGAGGCAGTTGAATAGTCTTGGGCCCTGGACACTTATGGTGTTCTCTCAGTGTACTCGTACTCGTGGCACCCCTGCTTTTCATCGGGGGAATGTTGCATCTCCTGCCGAGTCTCTTACTTTCATAGGGAGTGATTTTCGTGTGCAGGTTTGGTACCAATCCCTCCAGGACCTTCCAAGTGTATATTATCATGTATCTCTCTCGCCTGCATTCCAGGGAATACAGATCAAGAACCTTCAACCATTCCCAGTAATTTAGGTGCTTTATCATACTTATGTAAAGTAAAGTAAGTAAAGTAAATTTTATTTCATTGCAGATTGCAGATTACATAGGTATTGGTAGTTACAATGTAAATTGAGTGCAAGGAGAGCCACTGACATGCCATGGCATTAGGGGCAGCTTATTTTAGTAACTTAAAGACTATGTACAGTGGTACCTCGACTTACGATATTTTTTCATTCCAGAATACTGTTCAAGTGCCATTACCAAACGAATTTATCCCCTTAAGGAATGATATAAAATAGACTAGTCCTTTTAGATCCCCAAAATTACACTTACAAAAGCGTTTAAAAAAATAAACTTACATAAAAGGGTGAGTTTGGGGACCATCGTAAGTCGAGGTACCACTGTACTTAATATTAGAGAAATTTATTGAGTTTATTCTAGTTAAAAATTGTTTTCAAAATTACAATATGATGAAATTTTACTGTTTAAATTATTATATAATGATATTAGAGTGTTACAGTAATGGTAATATGGAATTGAGATTATCTTAGGGAAAATAACATTGAGCATTTTTGACATTAACTTATAATATGAGTATTTAGTTTTGATTGAGTAGGGGGTAACATAATAGTAACATATTATTAAAAATTGAGATTATCATATAGGAAAGTAATAATGAGCATTTTTCAAAGTAGTTTGTAGTATGATCATTTAGTTTTGGGTGAGTAGGTGGTTTTTGAGTTGAGTCTTATATTGATTTTCAGACAAGATTATCTTAATATTTACTGGTAATGAATTCCAGATTCTGGGGCCCTTTATGTGCATAGAATTTTTACATAGGTTGATATGAACACGGGGTATATCAAAAAGTGATCTGTGTCTTGTGTTGTGGTCATGGGTCCTATTAAAGTTGGTGAGGAGAATTTTGAGCGGAGGGTTTATATTAGAAAGCCTGTATTTGTTTTACATGATGGTAGGATTGCTGGTGTCTTTTTTCTGTCTCATAAACATGCATGATTTCAGGTATGTCTTGTTACTTCTACTTACACTTAGGTCACACTACACATTCATGTACAAGCATATATATATATACACACCCCTCTGGGTTTTCTTCTATTTTCTTACTAGTTCTTGTTCTTATTTCCTCTTATCTCCATGGGGAAGTGGAACAGAATTCTTCCTCCGTAAGCCATGCGTGTCGTAAGAGGCGATTAAAATGCCGGGAGCAAGGGGCTAGTAACCCCTTCTTCTGTGTATATTACTAATTGTAAAAGGAGAAACTTTCGTTTATCCTTTTGGGCCACCCCACCTTGGTGGGAAACGGCCGACGTGTTGAAAGAAGAAAGAAAGAAGTTTATATTAGAGTGTAAAGTTTTATATATGTAGTAGGCACAAGAATAAGTATGAATGTTCTTTACGGTGAGTAGTTTGAGACTTTTGAATATTGGTGGAGTATGCTGTCTAGAGTGGGAATTTGTTATCATTCTGACTGTGGCCTTTTGTTGTGTTATGAGTGGTCTAAGGTGATTTAATGTTGTTGATCCCCATGCACAGATTCCATAGGTGAGATACGGGTAGATAAGTGAATGATATAGTGCAAGGAGAGCTGATTGTGGTACATAATAGCGTATCTTTGATAATATGCCTACTGTCTTCGAGATTTTCTTGGAAATTTGTTGTATGTGTGTTTGGAATTTAAGGCTACTGTCAAGGTGGATTCCTAGGAATTTTCCCTCTGTGAGTCTTGTGATGGGTGTACCATTGAGCGTTATGTTAAGTGGAACATTTGTGGCTTTGCTTCCAAACTGTATGAAGTAGGTCTTGTCAGTATTGAGAGTAAGCTTGTTAGTCGTCATCCATGTTGATATTTTCTGTAATTCGGCATTAACAGTGTTGGCCAGTATAACTGGATTTGGGTGAGAGAAGACATATGTTGTGTCATCTGCAAATAAAATGGGTTTGAGTAGTTGTGATGCATTCGGTAGGTCATTTATGTAAATGAGGAATAGGAGTGGCCCCAGGACACTTCCTTGAGGGACTCCGACTGTAATTTGTTGTGTGGAAGAGTTCGCTCCATTTGTGTACACGTATTGGCTTCTGTTGGTGAGGTATGACTTTAGGTAGTTGAGTGGGTGCCCCTTATACCATAGTGTGCTAATTTTGTGAGCAGTAAATCATGGTCGACTGTATCAAAAGCTTTGCGTAGATCAATGAAGATTCCCAGTGGGACTTCTTTCTTCTCAAGTGCTGTATATATTAACTCCAACATGTGCATAATAGCATCGTTTGTGCTCTTGTTTGTCCTGAATCCAAATTGACAGGGGTTGAGTACATTGTGTGAGACGAGGTAGGAATAGATTTGTCTATGAATTAATTTTTCGAAGATTTTAGAAAGCAATGGTAAATTAGAAATTGGTCTATAATTATTTAGGTCTGTTTGATCACCTCCTTTGTGGATCGGGGTGACCCTAGCTATTTTGAGAATTGATGGAAAGGTAGAGGCTTCAATGGATTTATTGAATAGTTTTGCTATAATTGATGACAGTACCTGTGAAGCTTTTTTGTACATAAAAGTTGGTAAGCTGTTTATGTCTCCTGCCTTGTTTTTAAGGGTGTTGATTATGAGCGAGACTTCAATTGGGTTGGTAGGAGCTAGGAATAGCGTATTAGGGTAGGTGTTTGTGAGGTAGTCTGTTGGACGAGTGTTTGAGCTTGGGATTTTACTCGCTAGATTCTTTCCTATGGTGGAGAAGAAAACATTAAGTCTGTTTGCTGTCTCAGTAGGTGAGAGTAGGGGTTCATCTGTGTGCTGTGAAAGTTCTTTGTACACTCTCCAGGTCTGCAATGTCACCAGCCTTGAAGGGGGCTGTTAGTAAGATAAGATAAGATTTCTTCGGATTTTTAACCCCGGAGGGTTAGCCACCCAGGATAAAACAAGAAAGTCAGTGCGTCATCGAGGACTGTCTGTCTTATTTCCATTGGGGTCCTTAATCTTGTCCCCCAGGATGCGACCCACACCAGTCGACTAACAACCCAGGTTGTTAGGTGAACATGACAACAGGTGTAAGGAAACACGTCAAAATGTTTCCACCCGCCGGGAATCGAACCCGGGCCCTCCATGTGTGAAGCGAGAGCTCAAGCCATCAGGCCACCGGGCCACCACAGCAGTATTCCAACCTAGAGAGAACAAGTGATTTGAAGAGTGTCATCATGGGCTTGGCATCCCTAGTTTTGAAGGTTCTCATTATCCATCTTATCATTTTCCTAGCTGATGAGGTAGATACATTGTTGTGGTCTTTAAAGGCGAGATGTGGTGGGTTCCTCTTTGTTTGGTACAACTGTAGTTGTGGTGGGCTCCTCTTTGTTTGGTACAACTGTAGGTGTGGTGGGCTTCCTCTGGTACAACTGTAGATGTGGTGGGCTCCTCTTTGTTTGGTACAACTGTTGGTGTAGTGGGTTTCCTTTTTGTTTGGTACGACTGTAGGTGTGGTGGGCTTCCTCTGTGTTTGGTACAACTGTAGGTATGGTGGGCTCCTCTTTGTTTGGTACAACTGGGTCAAAAGATTTGGATTTTATTACAGTTTTGGGTAGAATTTTTTTTCTTTTTTTTTTTTCATTAGAAGGAAGATGGGGGTGGGGGCAAAATATATTGATGTGGCATAAAAATACTCAGTTAAGTGTTCTGTGAAACTAGCAAGTGTATACACATCGTCTTTGTGGATGACCATCACTTGGCATGGGGCCTTTGTATGAGTAATGATGATGATAATAATAATAATAATAATAATCATAAGTTTATTTCAGCATGATACACTCTTTATACAAGGTGAATGACATTTGGGTGAACATGCAGAAAGTCCCTACATATGTAGAGCATTTTGGGCAAGCTTAAGACTAACTTAAGATTAATAAGGCATTAACACTTTGGTGAGTGTAAGTATAAATTTAGAAGTTTACAATGAATACAAGAGAATTGAGTGGAAAATGCTTGCTAAGCGAGGGAGGTCGGAGGTCGTTTTTGGTCATAACATTCATTAAGCAAGGATCAACTACAATTATTCTGGCAACTTAGCAAGTGAAATCTAATTGAAATTAATATATACAGTGGACCCCCGGCTAACGATCAAAATTCATTGCAGAAGCCTGCTCAAGTGCCATTACCGAACGAATTTACTTCCTTAAGAAATAATGTCACGTAGGTTAGTCTATTTCAGACCCCCAAAAATACACTTCCACAAGCACTTACAATATTATACTTACATAATTTTACGATTTCTGGGGTGATCGTTAGCCGGGGGTCCACTGTACAGTGAAATATAGTAATGAAACCACGAAACAAGTGGTACTGAATCATTTACCAAACTGCGGCCAGTCGGGATTAGATTCTGCATCACATTCTCCCACCTCAAGAGAGAGAACAATGTTCACGTCATTTTAACCACTCGACCAGCGGTCCTAGGACTGCTGGTTGAGTGGTTAAGGTGACGTGAACATTGTTCTATCTCTTGAGGCGGGAGAATGTGATGCAGAATCTAATCCCAGCTGGCCACAGTTTGGCAAATGATAGTGAAATTAATACAGTATACCCAAAGAATCTTGGTGACCACTCAGGTTCTAGTGATGAAGGTGTTGATTAGATATTACTACCTGATGGTATCCTATCCCAAGGCTTTACAAAATAAAAACTGTTCTTGTACTCTGTCCTTCTTATTGAGGAAAACACTGTCTTTATTAAGCATCTGCATGAAAAATTGATGACTGACAAGTGAGTTAAGTCAGGGGATGGAGAAAGTCTCACAAGTGACTACTTGTTTGTAGTTACAGGAGCATAACTTATCTTTTGGTATTTCATCTTCATTATTAGTCTCTTAATGTTTTTTTAAATTTACTCTTAATTTTACCACCTTCTCATCTTATAAACCATTCCATTGTTCTACTACTAGCAGTAATAATAATAATAATAAGAATAACAATTCATATCTTTAACCATTAAACTGTCCAAACGTAGATATACGTTCGCGTGCGTACTGCCCCAAACGTAGATCTACGTTTTTTTTTCAAATCCTCATCCTCATATCAGACATTGACAGGGATATAAGCCACAGTGCTGTGTCTTCCTTTGCAGATGACACCCGAATCTGTATGACAGTGTCCACCGTTGAAGACACGGCTAGACTCCAAGCAGACATAAACCAAATCTTTAAATGGGCTGCAGAAAACAATATGAAGTTCAATGATGAGAAATTTCAATTACTCAGATACGGAAAACGTGAAGAAATTAAAATCTCATCGGAGTACAAAACTAATTCCAACCACACAATAGAGCGAAAAACTAATGTCAAAGACCTGGGAGTGATCATGTCAGAGGATCTCACCTTCAAGGACCATAACAATGTAGCAATTGCATCTGCTCGAAAAATGACAGGATGGATAATGAGAACCTTCAAAACCAGGGATGCCAAGCCCATGTTGACACTTTGCAGATCGCTTGTTCTATCTAGGCTGGAATATTGCTGCACACTAACTGCACCTTTCAAGGCGGGTGAAATTGCTGACCTTGAAAATGTGCAGAGAACCTTCACCGCACGCATAAGTGCGATAAACCACATCAACTACTGGGAACACTTGAAGTTCCTAAACCTGTACTCTCTAGAACGCAGGCGGGAGAGATACATTATTATATACACATGGAAAATTCTCGAGGGCTTAGTACCAAACTTGCACACAAAAATCACTCCCTATGAAAGCAAAAGACTCGGCAGGCGATGTAACATCCCCCCAATGAAGAGCTGGGGTGCCACTAGCACGTTGAGGGACAACACAATAAGTGTCAGGGGCCCAAGATTGTTCAACTGCCTCCCAGCATACATCAGGGGGATTACCAACAAACCCCTGGCTGTCTTCAAGCAGGCACTGGACAGGCACCTCAAGTCGGTACCTGATCAGCCGGGCTGTGGTTCGTACGTTGGACTGCGTGCGGCCAGCAGTAACAGCCTGGTTGATCAGGCTCTGGTCCAACAGGAGGCCTGGTCACAGACCAGGCCGCGGGGGCGTTGACCCCTGGAATTCTCTCCAGTAGACTCCAGATAAGCCTGAGTTGCCTAGAGATTAGAGAATGGGTCTTTGCACTCATTGTGTGCAGTATTACAACATGTGGGAATGACAAACAAAATGCACTCTTCATTTTAAAGAAAAAGAACAATTTATTTTTTTCTCAAAATATTCGGTCAGCTACACACGTGAACGTATATCTACGTTTGGACAGTTTAAGGGTTAAAACGTATACATGAATATTGTGTACAGATTTGATACAGCTCTGGGATTACAACTTTCGTACGTTCTAAGTAAAGTCTCATGTTATGTGAAGCATTCATTCTGGAAGACACAATATAGTACTGTACTTATAATCTACTTAATACTAGTACATATATTTAGATAAGGATTTGTCATATAAAGTTTTTGTATCAGTTCAACATGAATATTTTCTGTACATGACAAAATGGTTTAGATTACAAGAAATTTTTTTAGTATAATTTTGGAGCTCTTTATCCTCAGTTTATAGTTATGCCTTCTTGTTGTGATAGTTTATGGAGTTAGTCTTCCTTGTCAGTTTTTTATATCATTTTATATCTTTTTTCCTCATCATGTCTAAAGATGGAATAAACAGTGCTTTTATCTTTTCATTGTAACTACAGGAGGGCCCAGCTTATACAGCTGGTTAGGTTCCAGGCTATTACTGTTTCAAATTCAAATTCAAATTTTTATTTCCTTTCAAGTTTACATTGAGATTATATAATTACAATAATGCATTGGAGTTTACATTGAGATTATATAATTACAATAATGAGTTGCAGTGAAAAGAGAGCCACTATCATGCCATGGCATTATGGGCAGACTAAATTTAATGGCTTACAGACTACTTAATACTACTAGAGAAATTGATCATAGTTAGATTGAGTTGTGCATCTGTATTTTAATTATAACAGACAGCAAGTTTATTCACATTAACAATCTGGGGATATAACATTGGGACAAGTTGAAAGTATTTTGCAGGTTGTTTATATCAATAGTAAATAATTAAATTATATTATTTGATAAAGTTAAGTACTGAGTACATATTGAGTTTTTAATTTAGGGTGAGTATGTGGTTTTTGAGAAGTCTTAAATTGATGTTCAGACTGGGTTTTTTTAGTATTTGGCTAAGGACTGGTTTAGTATTTACTGGTAATGAATTCCAAATTTTGGAGCCCTTTATGTGCATAGAGTTTTTGCACAGTGTGATATGGACACAGGGTACATCGAACAGTGATCTGTGTCTAGTGTTATGGTCGTGCGTAATGTTAAGGTTGGTGAGGAGAAGTTTGAGTGGAGGGTTTATGTTTGAGTGTAGTGTTCTATAAATGTAGTAGACTGTAAAGTGAAACATAGCTTTTTTCGCTTTAAAATGGATATAAAAGCCTGATAACACGTTTAAACTATCGTATATTAGGTGAGCAATAGAGCTTGGACTAAAAACTGCATATATAGTACACACATTACTTACCTTAAAATATTTTCATCCTTAGCTTATAGTGAGTGGTGAACATATTTATTGTAGGAAGTCTGAATAAATTAAAAAAAATGAGTATAATTGAAACCGGCTGCATTAGCAACGTGCCGTAAGGTGAAGTGCTGTGAAGTGGGACCCATCTGTATTTCTTTGATTTATCTCAGTAAGCTATTTCAGAGTTTTCTTATGGTCTTTCTCTTGCTTTACCATATTTTTAAGTTCAGACATGACACCACTCCCATGCATTCCAATTATGGTTAATGTACAGTAAACGACTCCTTCAACATTTCCAAGTTCATATATCTACAGAAGGATATTTTAAACTTAGCCAGTGTTGTATGAGAATTTCTCACTACAATACAATACATTCATATTTATTTCTGGTGCCTATTTTTTTTATCACTGATGTCTCCAAGGTCCTTTGTCTGAACCCTTTGATGTTTTATCACATAATTTGTAATCTGTGTTGGGCCTCTTATCACTTACACACATTTATTTTATATTTCATGCTCTCACATTAAATTTTATCATCTATTTCTTACTCCACTTGCTCAGTCTGTTCAGATCTTTTATTGCTCATCTTGCATAGGATTTTTGCATCATTTGTAAACATGTTCATGTAGTGTTGGCATGCCTCTAGAAAGAGAGTGATGGAGTGAGTGATGGTTGAAAGTGTTTCTTCCTTTTTGGGTCACCCTGCCTCAGTGGGAAATCATCACTGAGCACTGATCCTTTGTGACTGTTTCCTGACACTTCTATAGCACTGTATGAATAGACAATAAGGGTTCTTACTTTTCATCTTAGTGGGTTACCAAGTGACCATCTGCTAGATTCCTGAAAAATTCTTGCTTATTTTAGTGGTATCTATCCCAGTGAGACCTAGACTACAGTATAAATAAAAGGTCGAATGTGTGAATTTGTCCTGAAAGATTTTAAATCAAGGCATATTCTGTATATGAATATAGATAAGAGAGAGTATTTGACCCAAATATATCATTTTTGGTTGTCAGTCTAGTACATATGAGTCTCTACATTCTAACAGTAATGACTCACCATTATTTGACTGGTTGTCTGGAAGTCCATATGGGCAGGAGTACATATAATGATCAGGATCTTTATAGCTAGGAGGGCACTGACCTTAGCCAACACCTAGTTACAGATGTAGGGTTTTCCTCAAGACATGCTAGAGCAAATTCTCTACCTGCTCAAGCAGACTGAAGAAGCCCATAAGCAGTTTTGTTTGCAAGCACAAAGCTAAACAGGTTGGGTCTTCTGGCTCAGTGCTATGATACTTTGAGTTCCCACTTCCATTGCACAACTTTCTGCACCATAATTTTTTTTATAGAAGAGTTCCTTTAAGTTCTCTTTATTGTATCTAATTATATCAGTATTATTAGATTGTCAAACTGAACTTGTGATCATATCAGATATATAACTATTGTATTTGCTCTCAGCAGACGGATGATCAAGCCTCCACTATGTCTTGCATTGAATGACCCAAATAGGTTTAGTGCTTAACATGAATTAAACAAAACAAATTTAGAAATGCATATATCATTTTAATTTCAATTAATCTGATTACCTCTTCCCCCTCCCATTTCCCAGGCATGTATGATCCCTGCATACTTAGTGTTTCCCCATGAATAATGCAATAACAATCAACCACGATGTGAGTGTACTGGTAGTCTTCCTAAGTTCATCACAACTCATTCATTAAAAAAATCATTTTGAAATATAAACATTTACTTAGTGTGTAGAGTTTAATGAGTGACAGTAATGCCCACCTCTTCAGGTCAGCTGTTTCTACTCTGCTTGTTCCAAGAAAGTTTAGTGGCTGACCCTAGCCATACAAAATGGGAATTAAAAATATACACACATTCATATATACACACAAACACAGGAGCTGTGACTCGACCCCTGCAACCACAACTAGGTGGGTACACACACACACACACACAGGGGTCAGTCCTAGGACCGGTGCTGTTTCTGGTGTTTGTGAACGACATGACGGAAGGAATAGACTCCGAAGTGTCCCTGTTTGCAGATGATGTGAAGTTGATGAGAAGAATTCAATCGGAAGAGGACCAGGCAGAACTACAAAGGGATCTGGATAGGCTGCAAGCCTGGTCCAGCAATTGGCTCCTGGAATTCAACCCAACCAAGTGCAAAGTCATGAAGATTGGGGAAGGGAAAGAAGACCGCAGACTGAGTACAGTCTAGGGGGCCAGAGACTACAAACTTCAATCAAGGAAAAAGATCTTGGGGTGAGTATAACACCAGGCACATCTCCTGAGGCGCACATCAACCAAATAACTGCTGCAGCATACGGGCGCCTAGCAAACCTAAGAACAGCATTCCGACATCTTAATAAAGAATCGTTCAGGACCCTGTACACTGTGTACGTTAGGCCCATTCTGGAGTATGCAGCACCAGTTTGGAACCCACATTTATCCAAGCACGTAAAGAAACTAGAGAAAGTGCAAAGGTTTGCAACAAGACTAGTCCTGGAGCTAAGGGGTATGTCCTACGAGGAGAGGTTAAGGGAAATCGACCTGACGACACTGGAGGACAGGAGAGATAGGGGGGACATGATAACGACATAAAATACTGAGAGGAATTGACAAGGTTGACAGAGACAGAATGTTCCAAAGATGGGACACAGCAACAAGGGGACACAGTTGGAAGTTGAAGACTCAGATGAATCACAGGGATGTTAGGAAGTATTTCTTCAGTCACAGAGTAGTCGGGAAGTGGAATAGCTTGGGAAGCGATGTAGTGGAGGCAGGTTCCATACACAGCTTTAAGAAGAGGTATGATAAAGCTCATGGCGCAGGGAGAGTGACCCAGTAGCGGCCAGTGAAGAGGCGGGGCCAGGAGCTATGTCTCGACCCCTGCAACCACAACTAGGTGAGTACACATACACACACTGAGTGAGTGAGTAAACCTTCAATTAAATGGACTAATAGGAGAGATTTGGTGGTCAGTAATGGTGATTGTGGTGGATGACAACAAGACTGGTTTGCCGTGATCGTAACAATAGCCGACAATTCTGTAACCAATGGCCATTGTGGTTTCCAAATAAATTGACTCAGAGGATTTTATCCAGTATTTTTTGAAGTCCATTAAATCAAGGATTTACATACAAGAATGAATGAATGAAAAAGAGAGTGAGAGGTAGAGATAAAGTGAACAGAATAGTGAGTGAGTGAGAGAATGAGCAAGTGTGCCAGTGTGTTTGCCTGTGTGAACAGAAAATAAATATTTGCTCAAGAATAGAATTATTCCTTGTTTTAATGTGCAGGTTTTACTAGGAAATGAAGTAGCTTTAATTGCCCCAGGGGTTCGTATAAAATACAGTACATACTGTATAAAGTGCATTTGTTCTGTAATGCAGAAAGCGGGTTAATTAACAGGAGGCACAGCAGCCATATACCACAAACATTCTTGCATATACAGTGGACCCCCGAGTAACGAGCAAAATTCATTCCAGAAACCTGCTCAAGTCCCATTACTGAACGAATTTACTCCATTAAGAAATAATGTCAAGTAGATTAATCCATTTCAGACCTCCAAAAATACACTTACAAAAGCACTTACAATATTATACTTACATAATTGTACGATTTCCAGGGTGCTCGTTACTTGGGGGTTCACTGTATATGTATTCTTTGCTTTAACAAGCAAGTTTTTAAGTAGGCTTACTGACTGGCACAAAGCAAATATTTAATGATTTCTTATTGTAAGAGAGCCACCCTTCGCTGTACCACTCAGCCATGGTCGTGTTCAGGAAAGTGACTTAGATGTTTATGCACTAGTTTACCCTTGTTTTCATTGTTATTTATGGACTTTTTAGAATTATATAGATTGCTCTGGAATTAAGAGATATGGCTAGAATTAAGAGATAGGCCTGGAATTAAAAAATAGCTCTATATTTAAAAAGTAACTCTAGAATTAAGAGATAGTTCTTGGCCACAACAAATCTGGGAAAACAGTGTTGTACTATGTTGATCATTTGTTAAATGAAACACAAATGTGTTTACTGACTGGATACTTGCCACTGTTATGTGTATTTGCAATGTATACATGAGCTGTGCATCCACATATTATATATGGGCTGTGTATCCAGGATCTACACAAAAGCTGTGTATCCATGATGTATACACAAGTTGTGTTTATCCTGGCTGACACACAGGCTGTTGTACATGTGTAATTTTGAAAGAGGGTGATGGGTGATTACACACTACCTAAGAAAATAAATGCCTTACAATTTGTTAAAAATAAATACAAATGTATGTATTTACTGTACAGTACCACTAAACTTTTGGTTGCAATTTAAACTCTGAATTACCCATACAGGAGGGCTCCGCTTATACAGCAGGTTAGGTTCTGGGCTACTTCTGTAAAGCGAAAATCGCTGTAAAGTGAATCATAGCTTTTTTTTTTTTTCTTTTTTTTTTTTCTTTTTTTTTCACTTTCAAATACATACATATAAAAGCCTGGTAACATGTTTACACTACCATATATTAAGTGAGCAATAGAGCTAGGCCTAAAAATGCATACATAGTAAACACATTACATACCTTAAAATATTTTCATCCTTAGCTTATAGTGAGTGATGAATATATTTATTGTAGGAAGTCTATATAAATGAAGAATTGGTATATAATTGAAAACCCCTGCATTAGCAAAATGCTGTAAAGCGAAGCACTGTACAGCGGGGCCCTCCTGTACTTCAAACAGTGCTTAGGAAAATGCCACAAACAGCTTAATGGGTGTTAATGCTTGTGGAAGCTATGGAGCATTATGAAGTGATGTCACTAAAGCTATGTATGTTGTTGCTGGAGCTATATGCTGTATGAGACTAAAATACACTCATACAGCAACAGGGAGGCTGGCTTCATCATTTTAATTTTTTATTTCAATGAAAATTTGATTCGATCCAATGTGCTTTAAGCAAACAAAAGCTATTCGCTGTTAATGAGGATAACCTTCAGTATTTAATGTATACTTAACCCATTAACTGTCCAAACGTATATATACGTTTTTACCGCTAGCGCTCCGACCTTGATTTTCCCCATAAGAAAGCATGTAAAAAAAAAACGTATATATACGTTCGGAGCGATAGCGGTAAAAATGTATATACAGTGGACCCCCGAGTTTCGTAAAAACTTCACTCCTGAAGTCTGCTCAAGTGCCATTACCGAACGAATTTACCCCCTTAAGAAAAAATGTCACGTAGGTTAGTCTATTTCAGACCCCCAAAAATACTTTTCCACAAGCACTTACAATATTATACTTACATAAATGTACGATTTCCGGGATTTACGAAACTCGGGGGTCCATTGTATACGTTTGGACAGTTAATGGGTTAAAGTATAGTACAGTTTATTATTTCATGTAGATTTTTTTTATTTTTAATGGTAAATACTTTATACATACGAAATTCATTTGGGTACTCTGCTCATAGATCAATTTTGTGTATTATTTATTTTTTACACATGTATAATATTTATCATAATGCTGTATCATCAGTTTCATAATTTTTTGCAATATGCTAGAGAAAGGTGATAATACATATATAAAATGTATGTATACAACTGAAGAATTTTTTTTACAAGTGAATGTGGTAAGAGTTTTACCAATGTATTTGAGTTTTGTTTTGCTACTAGCTCGCAGACTAGGATGAAAGTCAAATTTTTCTGAGAATGTTACAATTATGTGATGTATATTTGAATGATTGTCTCAAGGGTAAATCATCAAAAGTAAATGTGTGGGAGATACAGTTAACTTAGGTGGAACAGTTGTGCCCTATACCCTTCTCTGTGGTAGAACACTTGTGCCCTATACCCTTCCCTGTGGTGGAACAATTGTGCTTATACCCTTCCCTGTGGTGGAACAATTGTGTCCTATACCCTTCCCTATGGCAGAACAATTGTGCCCTAGACCCTTTTCTGTGGTGGAACAATTATGCCCTATACCCTTTTCTGTGGTGGAACAATTATGCCCTATACCCTTCCCTGTGGTGGAACAATTGTGTCCCATACCCTTCCTTGTGATTGAACACTTGTTTTTCATATGTATAAGAACACGTAATTCAGATCAAACCTTTATTTCAGTTGATATTTTACTGAAGATTGAACTTTATCAATTCTTGATCAGTAAGTTCTGTAAGTCAGTCTTGTATCATTTCTTGATGAACTTCAATACTGAGCAAACCATCTGACGAAAATACACTTATGATGTTTTGGTCTGACTTGCATCATTAACTAGTCGGACCAAAACGTCATATTAAGTTTCTCCTGTGTGCGGGTTATTTATGTATTGTTCTAGTCACGGTATTGTGCCTTTTTGTTTTTCATCTAAAATAAAGGCTTTGTTCTGCATTATATATCTTCATGCACACTTTATTTTGTTGCCCCAGTTGCTACTTGTACCATGAATCATTTTCCATTTACTGTACTGTAATTATATTATCTTACATGCAGATGTATTTTCCTATTGCATTATTTTATTTTTGTAGTACTTAATTATTACACAATTATTTTAAGTTACCACAGTACTATGCTTCTTTTTTTGTTTTCATGTGCATGATTCTTTTTTATTTATATTCTGTGTGTGTGTGTGTGTGTGTGTGTGTGTGTGTGTGTGGTGTGTGTGTACTCACCTAATTGTGGTTGCAGGGGTCGAGACTCAGCTCCTGGCCGTGTGTGTGTGTGTACTCGCCTAATTGTGCTCACCTAATTGTGGTTGCAGGGTTCGAGACTCAGCTCCTGGCCCCACCTCTTCACTTGTTGCTACTAGGTCCTCTCTCTTCCTGCTCCATGAGCTTTATCATACCTCGTCTTAAAACTATGTATGGTTCCTGCCTCCACTACATCACTTGCCAGACTATTCCACTTTCTGACAACTCTGTGACTAAAGAAATACTTCCTAATATTCCTTTGACTCACCTGATTCTTCAACTTCCAATTGTGACCCCTTGTTTCTGTGTCCCATCTCTGGAACATCCTGTCTCTGTCCACCTTGTCAATTCCTCGCAGTATTTTGTATGTTATCATGTCTCCCTTAACCCTCCTGTCCTCCAGTGTCGTCAGGCCGATTAATTTCTTGACGCTCTTGACCAGGTGTGGGTTCCAAACTGGTGCTGCATACTCCAGTATAGGCCTGACGTGCACAGTGTACAGAGTCTTGAACAATTCCTTACAAAGGTATCGGAACACTATTCTCAGGTTTGCCAGGTGCCCATATGCTGCAGTAGTTATCTGGTTGACGTGTGCCTCAGGAGATGTGCTCGGTATTATACTCACCCCTAGATCCTTTTCCTTGAGTGAAGTTTGCAGTCTTTGGCCACCTAGCCTATACTCTGTCTGCAGTCTTTTTTGCCCTTCCCTGATCTTCATTACTTTGCATTTGGTGGAGTTAAATTTGAGGAGCCAGTTGCTGGACCAGGCTTCCAGCCTGTCCAAGTCTCTTTGTAGTCTTGTAGTCCTGCCTGATCCTCATCGTGTGTTCACAGAATTGGTTATGAGTTGTGTTTTCTGGGATCATGACACTGTTCCTGACCCCCACCTCATGGATCATGTGCATATGTGTGCATCTGTGTGTGTGCATTCATGTACTCTCCTAATTGTGGTTGCGTGTGTGCATGTGCATTCCCACGTGTGTGATAACACACAGTATTTGTGATTACCTGTTTGTAAGTGCAGAAGCAGAAGTTAGTTTGTAGTGTCCTGTCTTCGATAGTTAAGTACTATGACTTAAAAAAATGCTGAATTAATAATGGTTGTAGCACCTCTGAATTCCTCTTGTAAGTCATTCCATTGATCTAAGACTCTGCAAAGAAAAACTTTTTAGTGTCATTTCAACAGCTTTTCTTCCTTAGTTTTTAGTTATGGCTTCTCCCTGTTCATGGTATTAGAAAATCTTCCATGTTAATTCTGTCAAGTCCCTTGACAATTTTATCCTTGGTTATCCCAGCTCCTGGTAGCTTCCTTCCTGTTAGTCAGTGAGAACATGTTGGATGCCTTCACTCTTTCTTTATTACGCATCTTTTAGTTCTTGGAGCTCTTTTTTCCAACTCGACTTGCAAAATCGTAATGACATGATTGTAAACAAACCAAGGTAATGGCGGGTGGGGATTGAACTGGCGGTAAGTGAGTCATAAAACTCCAGGTCAGTGCATAAACCACTTTGGATTGTTTGGTTTTGGGGGGAGGATTTGGGCTGTTGTGGGGTGCAGTTTGAGGAGCTGGGTAAGTGTGTAAGTTGGTGGGGAGTGGGAGGGAGAAAGGATCTCCCTGGGTTTAGTTAGGGATGTTGCAGATAGAGGGGGGAGGTCAAGAGTTGGGGTGTTGTGATATCTGGTGGTAGGGAGTAGATTTTTTTTAGATTTTGCCACCGAAGTGGCTAGTTTATTGTGCACCCCATATCCATCCTGTGGACGGTAGTGCAAGAGCATATGGATACACAAAAGGCCTAGGCACTAGGCCCCAAAGGGGTTAACAATTGTACATTTGGGTTTATATCTACATTTCAATTATCTGTTACAAGCAAATTTAGGAAATTTGCTTAGTACAAATGGTATCTTATTTCATGAATAAGATATCTTGACATGTCACATAGTAGGGAGTAGTGTTGGTGGGACTGGGAAAAGTTGGGTGGAGTGGTTGGGAGGGTGTTAGTAGGAGGCAAGGGTAATTGTTTCTGTCTCCTTCCTACTTACTGCTGTTCTGTCTCCTTTCTGCTTACTGCTGTTCTGTCTCCTTCCTGCTTACTGCTGTTCTGTCTCCTTCCTGCTTACTGCTGTTCTGTCTCCTTCCTGCTTACTGCTGTTCTGTCTCCTTCGTGCTTACTGCTGTTCTGTCTCCTTCGTGCTTACTGCTGTTCTGTCTCCTTCCTGCTTACTGCTGTTCTGTCTCCTTCCAGCTTACTGCTGTTCTGTCTCCTTCGTGCTTACTGCTGTTCTGTCTCCTTCGTGCTTACTGCTGTTCTGTCTCCTTCCTGCTTACTGCTGTTCTGTCTCCTTCCTGCTTACTGCTGTTCTGTCTCCTTCCTGCTTACTGCTGTTCTGTCTCCTTCCTGCTTACTGCTGTTCTGTCTCCTTCGTGCTTACTGCTGTTCTGTCTCCTTCGTGCTTACTGCTGTTCTGTCTCCTTCCTGCTTACTGCTTTTCTGTCTCCTTCCTGCTTACTACTGTTCTGTCTCCTTACTGATGTTCTGTATTCTTCCTGCTTACTGCTGTTCTGTCTCCTTTCTGCTTACTGCTGTTCTGTCTCCTTCCTGTTTACTGCTGTTCTGTCTCCTTCCTGCTTACTGCTGTTCTGTTTCCTTCCTGCTTACTGCTGTTCTGTCTCCTTCCTGCTTACTACTGTTCTGTCTCCTTACTGATGTTCTGTATTCTTCCTGCTTACTGCTGTTCTGTCTCCTTTCTGCTTACTGCTGTTCTGTCTCCTTCCTGTTTACTGCTGTTCTGTATCCTTCCTGCTTACTGCTGTTCTGTATCCTTCCTGCTTACTGCTGTTCTGTATCCTTCCTGCTTACTGCTGTTCTGTCTCCTTCCAGCTTACTGCTGTTCTGTATCCTTCCTGCTTACTGCTGTTCTGTATCCTTCCTGCTTACTGCTGTTCTGTATCCTTCCTGCTGTTCTGTCTCCTTCCTGCTGTTCTGTCTCCTTCCTGCTTACTGCTGTTATGTCTGCTTACTGCTGTTCTGTCTCCTTCCTGCTTACTGCTGTTCTGTCTCCTTTTTTCTTACTGCTGTTCTGTCTGCTTCCTGCTTACTGCTGTTCTGTCTCCTTTTGCTTACTGCTGTTCTGTCTGCTTCCTGCTTACTGCTGTTCTGTCTGCTTCCTGCTTACTGCTGTTCTGTCTGCTTCCTGCTTAATGCTGTTCTGTCTGCTTTCCTGCTTACTGCTGTTCTGTCTGCTTTCCTGCTTACTGCTGTTCTGTCTGCTTTCCTGCTTACTGCTGTTCTGTCTGCTTCCTGCTGTTCTGTCTGCTTCCTGCTTACTGCTGTTCTGTCTCCTTCCTGCTTACTGCTGTTCTGTCTCCTTCCTGCTTACTGCTGTTCTGTCTGCTTCCTGTTTTTTTTTTATCCTCATGCCATTCATTTATTTATCTGACTTTTTTTCCTCATTCTCTTGTTTTTTTTCCTTAGTTCTTCTTTCCTTGAGAAACATCCTCTTGTACTTCTTGTACACTCTTTAACTCAATGTTCAATACTATTTTCAGAAGATATACTTTTCTTTCAAATTTCTTTATTCTCGTGAAATTTATTAACTCATTACGATTTCATGAGTTATTAACTCTTTTGCCTCTTGGTTTACTCCTGCAGCTATCAGCATGTACCTCACTTCTCTTTCTTCTGCTTCACTTCTCTTTCTTTCGCTTCACTTCTCTTGCCTTGTGCTGCTGCTTCTTTCACACTGCCCTTAAGGCCATCACTGATACTTTTGTTTTCTTTTTCCCACATACAGTGGTACCTCTGCTTACGAGCAGCTCCCAACTCGAACAATTATGTAAGTGTATTTTTGTAGGTGCTTCTGTAAGTGTATTTTTGGGGGTCTGAAATGGATTAACCTAATTTTCATTATTTCTTATGGGAAAAAATTCCTTCGGTATTGGCACTTGAATAGCCGACTGGAACGAATTTTGCTCATAAGTAGAGGTACCACTGTATTTCTTTACTTCTTTTCTAGTTGTCTTTATAAGAAATTTTGTTTACTTAAATCTTTATGGGGTAAAATTAAACACACTGGTACATTACCAATTTTTTTCTCACTTCATCGACACTTTAATTATGTCAGGAATTATGAAGGATAAGATGCATGCAGCACCTGGGTATCTTTATTGGAGAGATGTTTGACTTGCACAGCAGGCTTTTTCAATTTAATCCAAGAACACGATGATAGAGACTTATATAGTGTAGCCAGTGGTGAGTTGCAGCAGTTGTAGACTTTGTCACAGGTGGGTGGGACCCCACTAGTGGCAGGTCATGCCCATGTATTACACCTGGGTATGACTGGAGTATACCTGGAGAGGGATTCGGGGGTCAATGCCCCCGTGGCTTGGTCTGTGACCAGGCCTCATGGGGGATCAGGGCCTGATCAACCAGGCTGTTACTGTTGGCCGCACGCAACCCTATGTACGAACCACAGCCAGGCTGGTCAGGTACTGACTTTAGGTGCCTGTTCAGTGCCATCTTGAAGACAGCCAGGGGTCTATTGGTAATTCCTTTTATGTATGCTGGGAGGCAGTTGATCAGTCTTGGGCCCCTGACACTTATTGTGTTGTTTCTTATCGTACTAGTGGCACCCCTGCTTTTCATTGGGGGGATGTTGCATCATCTGCTGAGTCTTTTGCTTTCATAGGGAGTGATTTTCATGTGCAAGTTTAGTACTAATCCCTCTAGGATTTTCCAAGTGTATATAATCATATATCTTTCCTACCTGCATTCTAGGGAGTACAGGTTGAGGAACTTCAAGCGTTCCCAGTAATTGAGGTGTTTTATCGCAGTTATGTTTACTGTGAAGGTTCTCTGTACATTTTCTAGGTCAGCAATTTCACCTGCCTTGAAAGGTGCTGTTAGTGTGCAGCAATATTCCAGCCTAGATAGAACAAGCGACCTGAAGAGTGTCATCATGAGCTTGGCATCCCTAGTTTTGAAGGTTCTCATTATCCATCCTGTCATTTTTCTAGCAGATGCGATTGATACAATGTTATGGTCTTTGAAGGTGATATCCTCTGACATGCTCACTCCCAGGTCTTTTACATTAGTTTTTCGCTCTATTGTGTGGTTGGAATTTGTTTTATACTCCGATATAGTTTTAATTTCCTCATGTTTTTCATATCGAAGTAATTGAAATTTCTCCTCATTGAACTTCTTATTGTTTTCTGCGGCCCATTTAACCCTTTGACTATTTTGGTCGTATATATACGTCTTACGAGCCAGTGTTTCGGACGTATATATACTCAAAAATTCTAGCGGCTTCAAATCAAGTGGGAGAAAGCTGGTAGGCCCACATATGAGAGAATGGGTCTATGTGGTCAGTGTGAGCTGTATAAAAAAATCCTGCAGCACCCAGTGCATAATGAGAAAAAAAAACCTCTGACCGTGTTTTTGAATTAAAACGCTGAATTAGAGGTGTATTTTCGTATAATATTTATGGTTGTATTCTCTTTTTCGTGGTCTCATTTGATAGAATGGAAAACATATTACAGAAATAGAGATGATTTTGATTAGTTTCATAATGAAAATGACCTTGAAATTGAGCTCAAAATGGTGGAAATGTTCGATTTTTGCCAATGTTCAAGAGTACACAAATCACGCCATGCGTCCAATACACGTCAACTGGTGAGTCTAATATTCTTACACAAATGCACTGATATTATTTATACCATTTTTACAATAATGCAGTAGTCTGCATAACAGTAAATCTTCTATTTTTTTGTGTGAATAAAAAATCAAAATAGAAAGCAAGAGTAATATAAGAGGGGCCTAAAGACATGACTAATGAACAGAGAAAATCTTATTTTAGTGCCAGGAAAGTCTCCATTGTTTATTCTGGACCCTATTTTGAAATTAACATCTTTTTTATTTTGCATGAAATTGGCCAAATTGCCAATTTCTGACCACTTTATTGGGTAATTGAAATCGGTAAATTGGTGGTTTCTTGTACTCAATCGATAGAACAAATGGAGTTCTAAAGAAATAGCTATGAGTTTGGTCGACTGTAACAATGGAATTGGCCAAAAATAGGGCTCAAAGTCGGCAAAATCACCGATGTTTATATATCGCCGACATCGCTAACTTCGTGAGAGCGTAATTCGGTACGTTTTCCATCACATTTTGTACTTTTGGTGTCATTACCATCAGGAAAAGATTCTCTATCATTTCATAAGAAAAAATAATTTTTTTTTTCTCCAAAATTTTGCGACATAGAATGAGTTTCAGAATGGGGCCTCCGCCAGTCAAAGGGTTAAAGATTTGGTTGATGTCCGCCTGGAGTCTTGCGGTGTCTTCAATGGAGGACACTGTCATGCATATTTGGGTGTCATCTGCAAAGGAAGACACAGTGCTGTGGCTTACATCCCTGTCTATGTCAGATATGAGGATGAGGAACAGGATGGGAGTGAGTACTGTGCCTTGTGGAACAGAGCTTTTCACCGTAGCCACCTCAGACTTTACTCTGTTTACTACTACTCTTTGTGTTCTATTTGTTAGGAAATTATAGATCCATCTACCAACTTTTTATGTTGTTCCTTTATCACGCTTTTTGTGTGCTATTACACCATGGTCACACTTGTCAAAGGCTTTTGCAAAGTCTGTGTATACTACATCTGTGTTTTGTTTGTCTTCTAGAGCATCCAGTACCTTGTCATAGTGGTCCAGTAGTTAAGACAGACAGAGGCGACCTGCTTTAAACCCATGTTGCCCTGGATTGTGTAAATGATGGGTATCTAGATGGGTGGCGATCTTGCTTCTTAGAACCCTTCCAAAGATTTTTATATGGAATGTTAGCACTATCGGTCTGTAGTTCTTTGCTATTGCTTTATTGCCCCCTTTGTGGAGTGGGGCTATGTCTGTTGTTTTTAGCAGCTGAAATATTTTTGCCTACACAGCAGGCTTTTACAGATCTTTAGATGTACCCAAATAAACTTACTTATTTACTTACTTACACAAGAGGGTTCTGCCCACCTTTGACCACATCTATAACTGCTGCAACTCTCTACTTCTTTCACTGCGCTGGCTACACTGTAAAAGTTTCCATCATCATATCTCTGTAATTGATTGAAAAAGTCTGTCATTCAGGTGAAAAGTCTGCAATAAAAATACCCAGGTGATGCATGTGATTTGTTTATCAACTTGATTGTATTGTATACCTTTGATCTAATGAAATAAGGCATCATCACCTATGCTAGTATAATAAACAGTATGCAGTACTGTTGATAATCAAGACACATGTGCAGCAGTTGGGTATCTTTATTGTTGGAGCGTTTCACCTACACAGTAGACTTCTTCAGTCAAATACTGAAGAAGTTTACTGTGTAGGTAAAACATTTCAACAATAAAGGTCCCAGCTGTTACATGTGTGTCTTGATCAACTTGTTGGTACAGTGGAACCTCAGTTTTCGTATGTGCTAGTTTGTATGTAAAACTATAGTTATTCTCTATAAAATGTATTTTTTGTTATTATTTATTTTTCATAAGAAATAATGTAAATCCAATTAATCTGTTCCAGACACCCAAAAATATTAACAAAAAATACATTTTATAGAGAATAACTATAGTTTTACATACATAATAGGGCATACGAAAACCGAGGTTCCACTGTATTTTACACCATTTTCAACACGCAGTACTGTGCCTACTATGAATTGGTGTTTGGGTGTATGAAGTTTTGTGTGCAGGATTTATTCTGCAGTTTAAAGGCTAAGTTTGCCAGATGTTTAAAAATTTTGTGTATTGTCTAAAATTTTGTTTATGCCATTATGCCATTTTTAAATTCTGTAAATGTTTTCCAGGCATCAATTGTAACTACTGCCTGACTCTCTTAGTTGTGGGCATCAGTTGTATCTACTGCCTGACACTCTCTTAGTTGTGGGCATCAGTTGTAACTACTGCCTGACTCTCTTAGTTGTGGGCATCAGTTGTAACTACTGCCTGACTCTCTCTTAGTTGTGGGCATCAGTTGTAACTACTGCCTGACTCTCTTAGTTGTGGGCATCAGTTGTAACTACTGCCTGACTCTCTCTTAGTTGTGGGCATCAGTTGTAACTACTGCCTGACTCTCTTAGTTGTGGGCATCAGTTGTATCTACTGCCTGACACTCTTAGTTGTGGGCATCAGTTGTAACTACTGCCTGACTCTTAGTTGTGGGCATCAGTTGTAACTATACTGCCTGACTCTTTTAGTTCTGGGCATCAGTTGTAACTGCTGCCTGACTTTCTCTTAGTTGTGGGCATCAGTTGTAACTACTGCCTGACTATTAGTTGTGGGCATCAGTTGTAACTACTGCCTGACTGTTAGTACTGCATGAACTGCCCTTTCTTGGATATGGAAAATAGCTTATACCATATAATATAGATATAGTATAGCTGTTATTCCATGAGGTATACTTATTTTTTTATAATTATATTCAGTAATCTTATACGTAAAATTAATGTTCATAGAATAAACTGGCTTTTATGTTTAAACTTTACAAACAAAAATTATTTACTTATTAATAAAACAAGTTACGTACTAGAAACTCTGATTTAATTTTATTGGGTGAGTTGCACCTCAAGGAGTAGAAAGAGTGAACATAGCCTCGGTCTTGGCTAGAGGGACTTGGACAAGCCACAGACTTCCTCCACTCAGTAGGATATAAACTATTACCATGCTTGTTAGTGCACATCCATTGATGCTGTACTTATTGTATAGTCACTCTTAGCTAGTTTTTGTTTTATGGCATCTGCCGTTTCCCACCAAAGTAGGATGACCTGAAGGAGGAATCACATTTACAATCACTCAATATCTGCCTTTCAGAAGGCATATCTTTAGATAAAAGGTCAGGTTTGTCTTCATTTTATGCCTGTAGCCTCTTCAACACTGTGACCTGAAGAATGAGACACTTTGCAATATTTGGGAATCTTTATTGAGGAGACGTTTCCCCAGACAGTGGCTTTTTCAGTCCAATACAAAGAAGAACTGTGGAAGAAGAGGAAGAGTTTGAGATAATCAGTCCCTCAGCCTGGAGTTGATGTCTTCAGTCCTTCGTTGGACTGAACGCATCAACTCCAGGCTGAGCGACTAATTACCTCAAACTCTTCCTCTTCTTCCACTGTTTTTCTTTGTATTAGACTGATGAAGTCACTGACTGGCAAAACGTTTCCTCAGTAAAGATTCCCAAATGTTGCACAAGTGTTTCATTCTTCAACTTGTTAGTTTTCTAAACCATTTACATCAACACAGTGACTTGCTAAACTGATCTTCTGTATAACTAATGCAGATGATTGAGAATTCAAGGCAGCCTAATGAAGTGGGGTTGAGGGGTATTGCAGTTGACAATGGAAATAGGTCACTCTGACTTTTTTTGGGTTATCCTAGGTAATCTACACACATGCTGCTATGTATGATAATCTATGTAACTGTATTTATGTGTACCTGTACCTGAATAAAAAAAACTTACTTAATCTTAAAACTAACAGTATTCAGTAGAAAGTTTTTTCTATGAAAGCAAGGATGAAACACTAAGAAATAATAAGTGTAAAGGGCCCAAGACTTTTCAACACCTGCACCTCACATATACAGGGAAAATCATCAACAAACTGTCTTCAGGAAAAATCGTAGATTCCTTGATTTAGTGCCAGATCAGCTGGGCTGTGGTGTTTACACTAGACTGTACATATGCTGCCTGCATTGACAGCTTGACTGATCAGACCACCAAATAGGAGGCATGGTCTGGGACTATCTAGGCTGCAGGAAAAAATATCCCCAAATCAAACAACAGGTAAACAAAAAATAGTTATGCACATTATGATTGCACAAGAAATCTTAAGACTGTTTAAATGACTAAATTCAATTAGCCAGTAAAAACTTTATTTTACATAGAATTTTTGCAATATAAATACTGTCAGTACACAGAAATGTAATTTAAAATTAGCCCTGTTAAGAAAAACAATGAAGACAAAAAATTCTAGATACAATATAAGGTAAGTAAATGAGGTTTTGAGGAGAAAAGTGTAGTTTCAGTGATATTAGTAATTATACAGTACTACAAACTACTAGAGTGTTTATCTTTGTGAGCAGTTCAAGAAAATTACTAGGACACTGAGGAAAAATGTATAAGGTAGAATATGCAATAGATAAAATTGAAGATTTGTGTATTGTGAATGAGTATAAAAATGAACATCTTAGAATTCTTAGTGGTAGGGTAGCATTAATATAATGATTAGAATACTAAGTGAATGTTATAATAATATAAACATAATATTAATTCAGCAGACTTTAAGGCATTACAGTATACGTCAAAACGAAACTTGGGTTGAGCTCAAATTAACATCTTAGAAGGAAAGGTGGACAGTAATTTTCAAAGTGATTTCCAACAGTGCAAGAAGGTGCTGCTCTTGTTTTTGTGTATAAAACTGAACTAAAGGTAATAAACCATACATAAGTTATCACAGTAAACACATTTAGCTAGATTACAAGTTTTTCACATAAAATTTAAAATGTCAGTACCTCCTTAATTAGTATTTTAAAATAGAAATATAGTATGTCAGAATCGCATACTCTTAAAATAAATCAAGTTAAGGATTGATGAATAGTAATTGTGTATAAAGCATACTGCAAAGAAGTTGTTTACATACATCAGTTATGAATAAATGCCTAAAATAAACTAAAAGTAGCACATAAAACGTCCACACATTGTTGTCTTGATGTAACAGAAACCCATTTAAACTACATATTGTTGTGTAGGTCGCTAACAGCTGATGGGACCTGTGCTGGACAGGTACACGGAGGAGGAAGCGTCTAGACGTAGGTGGTGAGACGCCAGTGAGGGTCGTATTCTGGACAGCATGACTGCTATGGACACATGTGTCTCCTTGGGATGCAGGGCTGAGGTTTGTAGGTCCTGAATGCCCCCAAAAGAATATAGGGCATGTGTAATGTGAGTTGGCATTGTCAGGAGTAGCTCTCAAGTACTGTGCAGTGGTGTGGAAGGTCATCCCCTGGACTTGTGCTTTGTCATCCTAGAGTGAAATGGTTTTATGAAGTGCTGTGTATTTGTATAGTCCTCCAGACTGTGTATAGATAGTTCTGTAAAGTGCTACTATGGCCAGTGTGACATATTGTGCAGGGAAGACTGTAAAACACTGTTCTGAAGGATTGAGTGCTATGGTAATGATAGTCATATACAGTACATTGATTCGAGGAGCGTATGCTGTGGAAAGTGATTGTGTACACTCGGTGCTACAAAGTACTACTGTGAGCTGGCTATAGTGTGTAGAGGACTGGCAGTGGTGAAACACTGAAGCCAATGTGGAGTGTAACAATTGTACTGTGATGGGTAACTGGTGACTATTGAAGGGGCTGAGTTGGTGTGCCAGAGACAGTATTATGGTGGTGCTGTGGCAGTGTTCCAGGTCATGAGTGAGTCATAGTTGTGCTGGGATGTGTGCTTGCAATGTTGAAGAATAATGTATAAGCTGCAACTTACATGAGATGTGGTATGGAAATTGTGACTGTCTGTTGTGTATAATAATCTGAATGTTCTTGTCATCTTAGTTAAATAAAGTTGTCCGTCTCTTCTTGTTACTCAAGTCTTCAATCTACATACACAATTTTTGCTTTTCAACATCTTTTTTTTATCAAAAATTCAGATACGATATACAGTACAGTACAGTACTTCTTTATCATTGTAAATTAATGATATCAGAATTAATAAATCTTGAAACATCTAACATTAATTAATAATTACCTATTGTGTATAAAATGGAGCTAAAGGAATCTATTTTATTATATGGCTATAACTAAAATTTAACTAAAATAGTAAATAAAATATTTACACAATGTTGCCTTAACATCATAAGACCCATCTAAATCATCTTTTTTCATGTAAAATTATAATTATTATATATCTTTAATAATATTTTTCTACTTGGGTTTTGATGAAACACGGAATAACAACCAGTCAGTTTATACCTCTCTCTCTGCCAGTATTAATTATGTCCCTACCACTTCTAGTTCAGTTACCCCCCTTCCACTTTTTGTTTTCTTTCTTGAATACCCACTTGTTTTGGTTGTTAAGTCCAGCGGGACAGCCAGCACCAGTTGGACAATCATCATCAGTAAGATAAGTACTTATCCACTTCGTTCCTCAATCATGGATGAAATTCAGAATAAAAATGAGATTTTTTAACAGTCAACATAGAGTTGTACTGAATATTCAGGTCTGTCATAGACCTACATGCTACTCCTAATTTGCATAGTACTTAGGCTGTGTCATTTATGATGTGCCTTTTTAGCATTTGCAGCAGAAGTTGGGGGAATATTACAATTTATATAAAAAAATAGTAATTTGAAAGTAATATAGGTTTCCCTCGCTTTATGTGAATTAGAATTTATGTAGTGACTTATTTTAACCAGTAATTTGCTATTGGTTCATGTGATCAACCAAACCCAGCACCACTTGATCTTGTCATACAGTGGTACCGGTTCATGGTCCCAAACTCACCCTTATGTAGTTTTTTTTTAAATGCTTTTGTAATGAATTTTGGGGGTCTAAAGGACTAGTCTATTTTACAACATTTCTTAAGGAGATAAATTCGTTTGGTAATGGCACTTGAACAGCATTCTGGAATGAAAAAATATCGTAAACCGGGGTACCACTGTATAACTATTTCTTTAAGTATCACTCTAACCTAATATTTAAAAAAGAAATATGAAAAAGAAAATTGGCTTATGCATGGGAAACCCAAAAAGCCTAGTTTGAATGAAATCCTGTTGCTGGTTTTCAGTTTAGAAATCTTGCAAAAGGGTCAGCATTCTAGACAAAGTTAAACGGTGCTGACCCCAAGTTATGACTTGGTGTGGAAGTAGGGAGGAAAGAAGGGAGATATGTATTCACAGGTAATTAGACAAAGACAGGTTGATATGTTGGTGGTGTAGAGAGGTCAGGTAACAGCAAAGAGTATTATGATTGAATTTTGAATTTAATTTTTTTTTTTTTTTTTTTTTTTTTTTTTTTTAACCAAATGCATTTATTTTTTTGTATATGGTCATTTAGTGCTTATGTGGTATGCTCATTTAGTGCTTATGTGGTATGCTGGATAAAAATGTTTTGATTTTTTTTTTACCCAATTATGGCACTGTATTAATTGTATGCGAGTGGTGGAATTTAGCATTTTATTTTTTCGGCCAGATTCATTTGTTTTTAGTATATGGCTGCTTGGTGCTTATGTGATATGCTCATAATCTTTTTGTAAATATAAATCAAGAAATAGGGAATTTTTCTCAATCTTTCTTTCTTTGTTGGGGTTATGAGGGCCACTGACAGCTTACGCTGTAAATTTTTCTCAATTCTGGCTTCATATTAATGTGCTGGGATTGATTGTATTCTGAATTTAATTTTTTTCAATTGTTTTTAGATTAAATGCATTTTCTTTTTTTTTGTATATGATCATATGGTGAATGTGTGGTAAGCTCATATATTTGGAGGTAAATATTGGTTGAGAAACTTGGGATTTACAAAGTCTTGGAATATATTCCTATGTTTACATGTTGTAGTTGGGTCGCTTTATGTGATTTTACTTTCTGCGCTATGGGTTAAAATACATCTATCACATAAAGTGAGGGACACCTGTTGTTCTGAGGCACAGGGGGAGTTCATTCATGAATTTGTCAGAATGACTTACCAGTACCCCATTTCTGGCTAAGAGCTGAAAAGTCAATTTTACTCTAGACTCGTATGGAGAAAATTAACTGTTGTTTAGATCACAGTAACAAGTGGTTCTTCTACCAGTCATTGTCCATCATTTGTATATAATATGTATTAACAGTAAATTCTTGACTTAATAGATCTAGACTTTAAGAATTTTTAAAATACTGCACAATGTTTGCTGGTCAATTGATTCAAAAACAATGGACAGTTGTCTGTTACTGTACAATAATCACAGTAATGTCACAGTAAAATAATCTCATTTCTGTCTCCCACAATCACCATTACCAGCCACCTGCTTCCCCCATTAGTATGTTAAATCAAGGTTTTTCTGTAGACAATAGAGGTATTTTGTTCCCTGGAACCATCCATCTTTGAAAAAATAGGGAGTTCTTACTCACTACCTGAGAGTATATGCATGTTCAGTTCAGGGTGAACTAAGCTAGTTCTTCAGTTCTCCTTCCTTCTATCCTACCTCCTAGTACATTCTCGATGAGGTTGGCTACCCCTGCTCTCCTGTCGATCCCTTCTCGCATACACAGCAGTGACTCGAAGGTTCAGCAGTATTTGAATTATGATGTAAAAATCAGGTCCTCTGACTCTAGAGGTTCTTGACTTTTCTATACCTGCAAAGGCAACATGAAGGTCAATGTCTCACCTGATAATCTAGTGATGAAACAGATTGTAGATTAAAAGTCTGTACAGAGGGCCCACTGGTAGCTCAGATAATAAACACCTTCCTGGAGTAGCGTGTATAATGTGAGAGTTTGACCTATTTTCTAAGCTGAGTAGTTTCATCACAAGAATAAGTTAAACATTGTTTTGAGTTTGGGCTAGCAATAGAATAAGTTTTGCAAGGAATTACAGTGTCGCTTTAGGACTTTTTTATTTAAGGGCAACAAGTTATATAGTAGTCTCGGGATGTGATTACTGAATTCTGGGCATTTTATAGGGTAGTTCTGATAATTGAATGGGAAGTGGCTTGCAATCAATGGATAGTACAGAAGACATACTAGTGTAATAGCCAGGAATTGGTAAGTTAGTGCACTGGACTTGGACAAAAATAGGTCTCTAAATTGGCCAAAATCACTGTTGCATAAAGTGGTCCCCAACTTCCAATTTGTACTTGCTTAAGTCTGTAAGTATTACATAAAATTTTGTGTATTTACTATCATTACTTTTAGAAAAAAGATTCTCTACCATTTTACAAGATAAAATTATGTTTTATCCTTTTAAAAAATAGCAACACAGAAGCGGCTCCCAGTATGGGGAAAGGTGTTGACAGTGAAAGGGTTAGAATAGGAAAATATTATGTATCTTTTTGGAATAAATCATAGCAACAATCTGAAGCAGAGGAAACGCGTGAGGCCAAGTTCCTAGGCCTATGTGCATATAAAAAAGTGCCGATCATAATTAAGGCTTGTATCTGGCTCATTTCTACAATACAGCCTCTCCTCACTTAATGACGGAGTTCCGTTCCTAAGACCACATTGGTAAATGAATTTGTCGCTAAGCAAGGAGCATATTATAATGGTAGTGGGTTTGTGTCATCCATCTTTGATATTGTTTTATTGTCACCTTTGCACCATTTATAACATTTCTGCTATATTTTTAAATGTTTATACAGTAGTGTACTGTATATTGTAATAAACAGAATAGAGGAAATAAGCTCTAATATTCAGTTGGGCTCCACTTATACGGCAAGTTAGGTTCCAGGCTATCGCTGGAAAGCAGACATCGCAGGAAAGCAGAACGCCATTTATTTCCACTTATAAATGCATATAAATGCCAGACACCAAGTTTACCCTAACTTATATTAAGTTAGTAATAGAACTAGGCATTAAAAAACACAATAAAAAGTAAAGTTAGGTGTAGGAAGTCAGGTGTAGGTAGCCCTGGCTTCCCATCCCAAACTTAACATACGATATTTAAAGCAGCCCAAAGAGATAAAATACACATACAGTACACTCATTATTTACCTTAAAATATGTGTAGTCTTAATGTTGGATGAAAGGTGAGTAGTATTTATTTGTAGGAAGTCAGTGTAGGTAGCCGGTAGGTGTGGCCCGCCTGGGCTACACCTACCGGCTATCTACACTGTGGCCCAGAGCCATATTATTACCATCGACATACCTTGTTCACTGAATTTAATAGTTTCTAACAACTATCTTTAGATGCCATCATAATAGAAGAGGAGTGACTAGGCCAAATGCAGATTCATACACATTTTCTCTGGTGCTAGACCAGAGAAAACATAATGTTTTCCCTCTATCTGGGTATCACACCTCCATAGCATATAAACATAGCATGTTTATATGCCATGTAACGTGTTTCTTACATAATTTTGAAGAAAATATCATAGATGGATTAATGAAAATGTGTATATTAATATAAAATAAGACATTTAATGTGCCCAAGAGTGATTATTATTACGTACTATTAGTATTATTATGGCGTTAAGACTAGAGGGACACTCTTAGTGATTTTAATGTGTACCTGCGCACCAGCACAGCATGTAAGTATATTTAGGTAGAGGTACACAAGTATTATTATCAGAGCACATATAAAATATGCAATACTGTAACTTTAAAACACTTGAAATTTTGGAAAGTTTCCGGACATAATAGAGAGATGTGCTCACTGAGAATGTAAACAAATCGGGTGGGGCACGCCATGTTAGAAAGACAGGTTGCCGTATAGCGAGTTTTGGTCATAATTTGAAATTGCCGTATTAGCGGAACGCCATAAGGCGAAATGCCGTAAAGCGGGGCCCTACTGTACATTATTTAGGTGTGCATACTGGTCAGAGAGCCCGTCGTAAGTACGATTCATCAGTAAATGAGTACGTCGCTAAGTGAGGGGAGAGGCTGTAGTATCAAAAAGTGTAGGTACATTCTCCAAAATTTATTATGTTCCGAACACTTTACTTCTCTCTCAATTACCCATATATCACCCTTGGAATTTGTGCTGGGGTTCTACCTTGGCTATCCACCTCCAGCAAGTTATCACACAAAAGGAAACTATCAGAACCATCATAAAATTTTATTTTCGGCAATACAATATTCCCTTACTCAAATCCCTGAACCAATTAAATGTAAATGTTATAAAATAATAATAATAATAATAATATTAATAATTAATAATTTTTATTTCTACAAGTACATGTTCAAGATATGCAAGCCTAGCTGTATTGTTCACCCTCCACATCTTTTATTATTGTTCACCCCCCCCACATCTTAACAAAACATTTTACTGTAATGCTGATGCTTATTTAAGACTTCATAAAAAATTGTAATGAAGTAAGTACGTAATTAAGTAAGACACTATAGTAACATAGTAAGTAAGCAAGATACTATAGTTCTTTCAACTTAATAGCTTTAAATGTTAATAGGTAGTAGGTTGGTAGACAGCAACCACCCAGGGAGGTACTACCATCCTGCCAGGTGACTGTGAAACAGAAACCTGAAACTGTTTTACATGATGGTAGGATTGCTGGTGTCTTTTTTCTGTCTCATAAACATGCAAGATTTCAGGTACGTCTTGCTACTTCTACTTACACTTAGGTCACGCTACACAAACATGTACACGTTTATGTATACACACTCATCTGAGTTTTCTTTGATTTTATCTTAATAGTTCTTGTTCTTATTGCTTTTCCTTTCATATCCATGGGGAAGTGGAATAAGAATCTTTCCTCCGTAAGCCATGCGTGTTGTAAAAGTCAACTAAAATGCCGGGAACAATGGGCTAGTAACCCCTTTTCCTGTATAGCTTACTAAAAAGAAAAGAAGAAAACCGTCAAAGTGGGATGTTTGAATGTGCGTGGATGTTGTGCGAATGATAAGAAAGAGATGATTGTAGATGTTATGAATGAAAAGAAGCTGGATGTCCTGGCTTTAAGTGAGACAAAGCTGAAGGGGGTAGGAGAGTTTCAGTGGGGAGAAATAAATGGGATTAGGTCAGGGGTTTCAAATAGAGTTAGAGCTAAAGAAGGAGTGGCAGTAATGTTGAATAATCAGTTATGGCAGGTAAAGAAGGAATATAAATGTATAAATTCAAGGATTATGTGGAGTAAAATAAAGGTTGGATGTGAAAAGTGGGTTATAGTAAGTGTTTATGCACCTGGAGAAGAGAGAAGTGTAGAGGAGAGAGAGATATTTTGGGAAATGTTGAGTGAGTGTGTGGGGAGTTTTGAACCAAGTGAGAGAGTAATTGTGGTTGGGGATCTTAATGCTAAAGTGGGTAAAAATGTTGTGGAGGGTGTAGTAGGTAAATTTGGGGTGCCATGGGTAAATGTAAATGGGGAACCATTAATTGAGCTATGTGTAGAAAGAGGTTTGGTAATAAGTAATACATATTTTATGAAAAAGAGGATAAATAAATATACAAGGTATGATATAGCACGTATGGAAAGTAGTTTGTTGGATTATGTATTGGTGGATAAAAGGTTGATGGGTAGGCTTCAGGATGTACATATTTATAGAGGGGCAACGGATATATCAGATCATTTTTTGGTTGTAGCTACAGTTAGAGTAAAAGGTAGATGGGACAAAAAGAAAATGGCAACAGCAAGTAAGAGAGAGGTAAAAGTGTATAAACTAAGGGTGGAGGAAGTTAGGGTGAGATATAAGCAACTATTGGCAGGAAGGTGGGCTAGTGCAAGTATGAGTAGTGGGGGGGTTGAAGAGAGTTGGGATAGTTTTAAAAATGCAGTATTAGAATGTGGGGCAGAAGTTTGTGGCTATAGGAGGGTGGGTGCAGGAGGAAAGAGGAGTGAGTGGTGGAATGAAGAAGTAAAGGGTGTGATAAAAGAGAAAAAGGTAGCTTATGAGAGGATTTTACAAAACAGAAGTGTTAATAGAAGAGCAGAGTATATGGAGAGTAAAAGAAAGGTGAAAAGAGTGGTGAGAGAGTGCAAAAGAAGAGCGGATGAAAGAATGGGAGAGGCTCTGTCAAGAAATTTTGCTGAAAACAAGAAAAAATTTTGGAGTGAGATAAACAAGGTAAGAAAGCCTAGGAACGAATGGATTTGTCAGTTAAAAACAGAGTAGGGGAGTTAGTAGATGGGGAGCTGGAGGTATTGGGTAGATGGCGGGAATATTTTGAGGAACTTTTAAATGTCAATGAAAAATGGGAGGTGGTAATTTCATGTACTGGCCAGGGAGGTACAACATTGTTTAGGAGTGAAGAAGAGCAGGATGTGAGTGTGGGGGAAGTGCGTGAGGCATTACGTAGAATGAATGGGGGTAAAGCAGCTGGAATTGACGGAATCATGACAGAAATGTTAAAAGCAGGGGGGGATATAGTGCTGGAGTGGTTGGTATTTTTGTTTAATAAATGTATGAAAGGGGAAGGTACCTAGGGATTGGCAGAGAGCATGTATACTTCCTTTATATAAAGGGAAGGGGGATAAAAGAGAGTTTAAAAATTATAGTGGAATAAGTTTACTGAGTATACCAGGTAAAGTGTATGGCAGGGTTATTATTGAAAGAATTAGAGGTAAGACAGAGAGTAGGATTGCAGATGAGCAAGGAGGCTTTAGAGTGGGTAGGGGATGTGTAGATCAAGTGTTTATAGTGAAGCATATATGTGAACAGTATTTAGATAAAGGTAGAGAAGTTTTTATTGCATTTATGGATTTAGAAAAGGCATAAGATAGAGTGGATAGGGGAGCAATGTGGCAAATGTTGCAAGTGTATGGAATAGGTAGTAAGTTACTGAAGGCTGTAAAGAGTTTTATGAGGATAGTGAGGCTCAGGTTAGGGTGTGTAGGAGAGAGGAGATTACTTCCCAGTAAAAGTAGGTCTTAGACAGGGATGTGTAATGTCACCATGGTTGTTTAATATATTTATAGATGGGGTTGTAAAAGAAGTAAATGCTAGGGTGTTGGGGAGAGGGGTGGGATTATATTATGGAGAATTAAATGCAAAATGGGAGTTGACACAGTTACTTTTTGCTGATGATACTGTGCTTATGGGAGATTCTAAAGAAAAGTTGCAAAGGTTAGTGGACGAGTTTGGGAGTGTGTGTAAAGGTAGAAAGTTAAAAGTGAACATAGATAAGAGTAAGGTGATGAGGGTATCAAACGATTTAAATAAAGAAAAATTGGATATCACATTGGAGAGAGGGATTATGGAAGAAGTAAATGTGTTCAGATATTTGGGAGTTGACGTGTCAGCGAATGGGTTTATGAAGGATGAGGTTAACCATAGAATTGATGAAGGAAAAAAGGTGAGTGGTGCGTTGAGGTATCTGTGGAGACAAAAAACGTTATCCATGGAGGCAAAGAAGGGAATGTACGAAAGTATAGTGGTACCAACACTCTTATATGGGTGTGTAGCATGGGTTGCAAATGCTGCAGCGAGGAGGAGGCTGGAGGCAGTGGAGATGTCCTGTCTAAGGGGAATGTGTGGTGTAAATATTATGCAGAAAATTCGGAATGTGGAAATTAGGAGAAGGTGTGGAGTTACTAAAAGTATTTGTCAGAGGGCTGAAGAGGGGTTGTTGAGGTGGTTTGGTCATTTAGAGAGAATGGATCAAAGTAGAATGACTTGGAGAGCATATAAATCTGTAGGGGAAGGAAGGCGGAGTAGGGGTCGTCCTAGAAAAGGTTGGAGGGAAGGGGTAAAGGAGGTATTGTTGGCGAGGGGTTTGGACTTCCAGCAAGCATGTGTGAGCGTGTTAGATAGGAGTGAATGGAGACGAATGGTTTTTGGGACATGACGATCTGTTGGAGTGTGAGCAGGGTAACATTTTGTGAAGGGATTCAGGGAAAAGAGTTAATTGATTTAGTTGGACTTGAGTCCTAGAAATTGGAAGTATACAATGCCTGCACTTTAAAGGAGGGGTCTGGGATAGTGACAGCTGGGAGGGACAATTCTCAGCTGTCGTATCTGAGCTCCTCTGCAAAGACAGTGATTATGTATGAGTGTGGTGAAAGTGTTGAATGATGATGAAAGTATTTTCTTTTTGGGGATTTTCTTTTTTTTGGGTCACCCTGCCTCGGTGGGAGACGGCCGACTTGTTGAAAAAAAAAAAAAAAAAGTTTAAAACACAAATATTTTGCACTTAGAAGACTGAAACTATGACTGTGTTTTGGTTCGACTTGGATCATTAATGAATTACACAGGTACATAGTCATAGTTCCAGCCATAGTATTGTGACTTGCTATTCTTTATACAGTGGACCCTCGTCATTCGAACACTCCAAAACTCACTCTTTTATGTAAGTTTATTTTTGTAAGTGCTTTTATAAGTTTTTTTGGGGGGGTCTGAAATGGACTAATCTAATTACATCATTCCTTATGGGAATCAATTCGTTTGGTAACAGCACTTGAACAGCATTCTGGAATGAGGGTGAGTTTTGGAGTGTTCGAATAGCGAGGGTCCACTGTACATCATTTAAATTCATTTCTTGCCTTGATAGGGAGTCGGTGCAGCTCATAAAATAGGGACTAGTGGGAATTTCAGGTGAGAGCAAAAATACCAGTCTAGCTGCATGATTTAGTACAGACTAAAGTCTTTTAAGCAAGTACATATTTAGGTAATCCCACAAATAAATATTTACAGAAATCAGTTCAAGAGGGAACAAATGCATGGATAAGGACCCAGATACTCTGTGCATCATGGCCTAATAGGCATGTTTCCTTACACCTGTTGTCCTGTTCACCTAGCAAGCAAGTAGGTACCTGCGTGTTAGTCGACTGGTGTGGGTTGCATCCCAGGGGACAAGATTGAGGACTTCAATGGAAATAAGACACAGTCCCTCAATGACGCACTGCCTTTCTTGGGTTAACCTTGGTGAATAACCCTCCGGGGTTAAAAATCCAAACAAAATCTTATCATAAGATTTAACAATTTGGTTGATACACCCAATAAATGGAAATATAAAATTCTGGTAGACACCAAGATCCTTCACTGATTTCTCAGGCTGCAAAAATCTCTAATCTGTATTTCTCTGAGATTTCCCCTGATAGTCAAAATTACTCTTACCATCATTTAGTTTCAATTTTCTATTTGCCATTCAAGTTCGAATATCAAGCAGAAGAGAACTAAAGCAGAGTTTTCCATCTTCCACGTTCAAAACCTGGATACAAACATGTCATCAGCATAAAAGATTACAGGGCATCAGTCGGTACATATAAGTGGCTGTGCTGGCTCACAAGGTGAAAACACATCTTGGGTGAATAGTAAGATTAATGTCAACAATACACAAATAACCCATACATAGGAGAAAGAAACTTATGATGATGTTTTGGTCTGACTTGGATCATTAACTAGTCACACACTATAAAATCATAAAATAAATTGCAGGTAAGATAATACAAGGATTGATCACTGGCCATGTTAAGGTATGTATGTTTTAAAACACTTTAATATAGTGTATACATATAAACTATCATCACAGACCCAGGAATTTTGTAGTGGTACAATACACAAGTCTTGTACAAATGCCTGGAAAAATGAAAAATCCATGCTGCACTTCAGACTAAATCTATAACACACCATTACACTCGCAACCCCCCGTCCCATCCAGTCCCTCATCCAAATCTTGCACATGATAAAATAATGACAATTTTATGTGAGTTAGCAGACTGGTAATATTGCTGCCCAGATCATTAGCTGATTATTCTATGATATATATCATAGAATGTCACAAGTTATGTGACATTGTTTAACAAGTGTGCATGATTAGTTACATAAAGAGATGGAGTTACTGAGGGTCATGATTGAGGTACTTTCAGTTTGAGTGATGCGTGTTCGTGGGATTACAGTGAATGTACTTTTCATAGCAAATCATGTAAATGTTAAAAACATTAAACAGAGAGGGGCCTAAGAATTGTCACTGAGAAAAAAGCCATCACCAGATTACGTTACCAAAATTGTAAGACACTCCTGTGCATGTTGGCCAGCTCTAAAATAGTGTTTAAATATGTGGATGGGGGAAATATTAAACAAGCTTTTTACAATATATGTTAAATCAAACTTGAAGTTTGTATTGGTGGCATTATGTCCACTTTAAAACAGCATTTCCATAAGCTGGAAAAAGTTGGTAAAAAATGAGCTACAAAATGGTCCAAAAGTATTAGACATGTCTTCTTTGGCTAGTTAAGTCAAAGTTTATTTCCACATGATACATTGTTTATTCAGAAATGGGTGACACTTGAAGGCATTCAGAAAGCCTTTGATTATGTAGAGCATTTTGGGCAAGCTTAAGCCTAATTTGAGAAACAAGGGCAATAAACATTCAGATCAAATCAAATTAAATCAAATCCCTTATTTCTATGTACAGTACAATGTGTAGTTCACATGTAATAAGATATTGTCAAGCACAAAGAAAGCCACTAGCATGCATGAGCATATCTATTTAAGATCAATAAATGTATACAAATAAGTATATAATGAATGTACAGTATATGCAAGTAGATTAGATATATCATTGTACATGATTATAAGAAAATTTATTTGGGTTATAGTCTAGTAGTTTATAGGTAGAATTTTTTGCTTTAGATGACGTTTAATCAAGAATTTGAGGAAAAGAGAAGATATAACTTCTTACAAGGCTTTAACAAGATACAGTGGTACCTCGACTTACGATATTTTTTCATTCCAGAATACTGTTCAAGTGCCATTACCAAACGAATTTATCCCCTTAAGGAATGATATAAAATAGACTAGTCCTTTTAGATCCCCAAAATTACACTTACAAAAGCGTTTAAAAAAATAAACTTACATAAAAGGGTGAGTTTGGGGACCATCGTAAGTCGAGGTACCACTGTATGAGAAAATTGGTAAGGGAATTTTCCTGACACCAACAGCAGCAGGGAGAACAAGAGGTCATACTTATAATAAACATAAGAAGTTAGTAGTATAGAAAGGATACTACGTATAAAGTTGTTCTTCACAGTGGTAGAACAATAGGATGGGTTACAAAGGAAAGCAGTAAATGCTACATCCACTGGAGATAAGAACCTAATTATTTTGTGTAATATTTGAGAGCTTAAATAGCTAAAGGAAAATATTGCAAGCGTAGCTCTGCTCCTTTACTTACAAATAGGTAATTACTGTTTAATGCGACTCAGTATTGTGTTGGCAATCACTGTTGTTTTCAACACATGGCACATGGCCCAACATGGCCCAACATACCTTCCTTGTCTTCTCCCTCTTTTTTTTCTTCTCTTTATTATATTTTTTATCACTTACCAGCATGCACAACAACAATAGAATTACATCTTGAGTACGTGTATCATTATAGAAGGTATGAGAATGTGTAACTGTGTGGTGTACTGTACCTGTACAACACTGGCTTGGTATACTGTACCTGTAAAAAACTGGTTTGATGTACTGTACTTGTACAACACTGGCTTGGTGTACTGTACCTGTATGACACACTGGCTTGCTTGGTGTACTGTACCTGTATGACACACTGGCTTGGTGTACTGTACCTGTATGACACACTGGCTTGGTGTACTGTACCTGTACAACACTGGCCTGGTGTACTGTACCTGTATGACACACTGGCTTGGTGTACTGTACCTGTACAACACTGGCTTGATATTTTCCATATGCCTTCTCACTACATTATCAGTTACTAAACTTGTTTAATGCATTTACACTTTCTCACTATTATATTTCTTAGCAGTCAGCAGCATGCACTTCAGTTGTAGAATTAAAGCCCGAGTAGTTGTATCACCGTAGAGAGCATGTGAATGTGTGATTGCACTGTAATTGTCTTTGTGTTACTGTACTATGTGATGAATGTTAACAGTAAGTTAAACTGAAAAGTCACAGTATTTACTGTTCCAGTTGTTTCAGTACAGGCAAGAAAAAAATTCATGTGAACTGCTTATTCATTATAAAATTGCACATTTAAAGCAAGTACAGTTGGTCCTCGCTTTATGTTGGTTCGGCTTACGATATTTCAACTTTACGATGGCATGATAGTGATGCACATTCTGTACTGTACACTACTGTAAATTTATTGATAGGCCAAACTTGTATTCATTTATTTACCTTTCAATATTGGTATTTAAAGTAATTATTTGTTTATTTATTTATTCAGTGACAGTAGTTATTTATTTATTTATATACTAATTCATATTTGACACAATATTTTCAACTTACAATGGGTTCTTCTGAATGTAACACCATTGTAAATTCAGGAGCACCTAATAATTTTATATTTCACAAAAAAAGCAGTTATTCTTTGACTTAACGGACTAATAGGGGAGGAGAAGTAATCTGGTAATGGCAGTTGTGGATGGAAATGAAACTGCTTTGCCATCATCATAACTGTAACAGACAATTCTCTAACCAGTAGACTTTTTCATTTGTTTCCAAAACAACCCTGTGGATTTTGTTTGATATTTCCAAAGTTGGTTAAGTTGAGGCTTTATTGTATTGCACGCACATGGCAGCCTCAGCCTCAGTGAGTTATCTGCAGACAGCTTCCCTCAACACATTATTCCTCGAGGGTGGTACCATGATGCCAGTGTAGGGCTCTTAATGTAAGCAATTAGACATATCTTCCATTTGCTTAGATTAAACCCAATTACTTTCCATTTCCCAGGTGCTGTATGACCCCATATGGGTTTACTCTTCACAGTAATAATAATAATAATAATAATATATACATTTTTTATGTGCTTTACTATTGCTTATTAAATTTCTTATCAGCCACAAGAATGTACACTGGTGCATTTATTCAACAGGTCACTGGTTTACGTAACATTATTCCATGCAAATATGGGATAAAATCTGTATTTACAGCCTTAACCAACCTCTTCAACACTAGGCTGGCATATGTCACTACTTTTGCCTTTCGAATTGCAAGACTGGTAAATAGCAAAGTTAGGTTTCTGGCTCTGGATTCATCTGTAAAATTTACTGACTTTGGATCAGTTTAAAATTGTTTATAGTATTATTTATGTTAAACTCTGAAGTGATCAGCACATTATAATGAAATTCTATTTTAATTTAAGACAAGATAATGGAACATGCCTATAATACTGTATATTTATTTTGCTGTTCTAGTATTTAGATTCCTAAGCATTGTTATGTATCTTATTGTTGTGATAATAATTATAATAATAATACATAATAATAATAGTGGTAGGTAGTAGGTTGGTAGACAGCAACCACCCAGGGAGGTACTACCATCCTGCCAGGTGACTGTGAAACAGAAACCTGAAACTGTTTTACATGATGGTAGGATTGCTGGTGTCTTTTTTCTGTCTCATAAACATGCAAAATTTCAGGTACGTCTTGCTACTTCTACTTACACTTATGTCACACTACGCAAACATGTACACATTTATGTATACACACTCATCTGAGTTTTCTTTGATTTTATCTTAATAGTTCTTGTTCTTATTGCTTTTCCTTTCATATCCATGGGGAAGTGGAATAAGAATCTTTCCTCCATAAGCCATGCGTGTAGTAAAAGTCAACTAAAATGCCATGAACAATGGGCTAGTAACCCCTTTTCCTGTATAGCTTACTAAAAAGAAAAAGAAGAAAACCGTCAAAGTGGGATGTTTGAATGTGCGTGGATGTTGTGCGAATGATAAGAAAGAGATGATTGTAGATGTTATGAATGAAAAGAAGCTGGATGTCCTGGCTTTAAGTGAGACAAAGCTGAAGGGGGTAGGAGAGTTTCAGTGGGGAGAAATAAATGGGATTAGGTCAGGGGTTTCAAATAGAGTTAGAGCTAAAGAAGGAGTGGTAATAATGTTGAATAATCAGTTATGGCAGGTAAAGAAGGAATATAAATGTATAAATTCAAGGATTATGTGGAGTAAAATAAAGGTTGGATGTGAAAAGTGGGTTATAGTAAGTGTTTATGCACCTGGAGAAGAGATAAGTGTAGAGGGAGAGAGAGATTTTGGGAAATGTTGAGTGAGTGTGTGGGGAGTTTTGAACCAAGTGAGAGAGTAATTGTGGTTGGGGATCTTAATGCTAAAGTGGGTAAAAATGTTGTGGAGGAGTAGTAGGTAAATTTGGGGTGCCGGGGGTAAATGTAAATGGGGAACCATTAATTGAGCTATGTGTAGAAAAGGGGTTGGTATGTAAATATTTTAGAAAGATGATAATAATACAGGTATATATAAGTAATGAGTACAGTGGTACCTCGACTTACGTGTTATCACCTTACGTTATATTCGATATCCGTTACTTATAACGTAAGAAATTTGTATGCGACATCCGTGTTTGATTCGTCTTACGCCTTTCGTACCGGACCTGTCGCTTGGGCCCAGCTGAGCGCGCACTCCAGGGAGCGTCAGTGTGCTAGTGTTTACAAGCGAGAGCGACCACCCACCCACACCCACGCATTCATACCAGTATATTGTCATTATTCCACTGTTTTTAGTGCTTGCAACTGCTAAATAAGCTACCATGGGTCCAAGGAAAGATCCTAGTGCTAAGCCTGTGGCAAAGAGGAACAGAAATATATTACGATAGAACATGAAGAAGGAGATAATAGAAAAATATGAAAGTGGAGTGCGTATCAGTGAGCTGGCCAGGCTGTATGGTAAACCCTATTCTACCATCTCTACCATTGTGGATAAGAAATATTCAAGTAAAATCAAGGAAGCGTTGTTGCAAAAGGTGCATCTGTGATCACAAAACACAGACCACAAGTGCTGGAAAATGTGGAAAGGTTGTTGTTGGTGTGGATCAACGAGAAACAGTTAGCAGGAGATACTGTTTCGGAGGGAATAATATGTGAAAAAGCAAGGCAGTTGCATGATGATCTCCTTAAGAAAATGCCTGCAACGAGTGAAGTGAGCGAATTTAAAGCCAGCAGAGGCTGGTTTCAAAAATTTAAGAAGCGTACTGGCATACATAGTGTTGTGAGGCATGGTGAGGGAGCCAGTTGTGACAAAAGTGCGGCTGAAAAATATGTGCCTGAATTCCAGGAGTACCTAGAGGCTGAACAATTCCTCCCCCAACAAGTGTTTAATTGTGATGAAACAGGCCTGTTTGGAAGAAAATGCCCAACAGGACCTACATTACTCAGGAGGAAAAGGCACAGCCAGGACATAAGCCTATGAAAGACAGGCTAACTTTGATGCTCTGTGCCAATGCCAGTGGTGATTGCAAAGTGAAGCCTTTACTGGTGTATCTTTTTGAAAATCCCGAGTGTTTGGCAGATGCGGTGTCAGCAAGTCTAACTTGTGTGTGATGTGGAGGTCTAACAAAAGGCTTGGGTCACAAAGGACATTTTCTTAGATTGGTTCAATGAGTGTTTGGCCCCAGTGTGAAGAAATATCTCTGGACAATAATTTGCCACTTAAGTGCCTCCTGATAATGGACAATGCTCCTTGTCATCCTCCAAACTTGGTAGAGAAAATTGTGGACGAGTTTAAATTCATCAAAGTGAAGTTCTTGCCCCTAATACCACTCCTCTCCTCCAGCCCATGGACCAGCAGGTCATTTCCAACTTTAAAAACTCTATACCAAAGCAATGTTTCAAAAGTGCTTTGATGTGACCACAGACATGAACATAACCCTAAGAGAATTTTGGAAAAACCCTTTCCATATGCTGCATTGTGTACACCTTATAGGTAAGGCTTGGGAGGGAGTGACTACCAGGACTTTGAACTCTGCCTGGAGAAAATTGTGGCCAGACTGTGTCCTAGAGGGATTTTGAAGGTTTTGGGGCTGAGCCTCAGAACCCTGAGCATGAGCCTGAGCCTGAGCCTGTTTTGGAAGAAATTGTGGAATTGGGCAAGTCTTTGGGGTTAGAGGTGAGTGGTGAGGATGTGGAACAGTTGGTGGAGGAGCACAAGGAAGAGCTAACCACTGAAGATCTGCAAGAGCTTCAACAGCAACTGGAACAAGAGAGCAGAGGTCAGGACAATGGTTCAGAGGAGGAGGTGGAGGTGGAACAAAAATGGAAGAATGTGCCTTCTTCAAGGATTAGGGAGATCTGTGCCAAATGGAGTGATGTGCAAGCATTTATGGATGAATATCACCCTAACCATGCTGTTGCAGGCCGTGCTGGCAACCTGTACAATGACACTGTGGTGTCACTTCAGGGATGTTTTAAAGAATCGCCAGACACAGAGCTCCCTGGACAAATTTGTTGTTAGAAAGAGGTCCAGTGACTCTCAAGCTGGTCCTAGTGGCATTCAAAGAAAAAGGGAAGTAACCCCAGAAAAGAACTTACCACCTGCAGTGTTTTAAAGGAAGGGATTCCCTTCCAAACACTAGCATACTACTCCACCTTCTCCCTCCTCCTTCCTCCACACATCAACAACTCTTCAATAAATGTAAGTGACATGTTATTGTAAATATTTGCATGTATTTATGTATTCTTTATTAAATTATTTATTATTTAATGTCCAAAAGTTCTAAAAAATATTTTATTTAACTACTTTTGGAAGTCTTGGACGGATTAAATTTATTTCCATTATTTCTTATGGGGAAAATTGATTCGTTTAAAGTTTGTTTCGTCTTAAGAAATGACCTCTCTGACGGATTAAACGTAAGTCGAGGTACCACTGTATTGTTTTATGAAGGGATAAATGATTACTTCAGGTATGTACATGTTAAGAGGAAGTGTTATTAGTATTGTGGAGTAAAGGTTAAGTTAGTAGATGAATGTTATGAGGGACAACGGATATATCAGATCATTATTTGGTTGTAGCTACAGTTAGAGTAAAAGGTAGATGGGACAAAAGAAAATGGCAACAGCAAGTAGAGAGAGGTAAAAGTGTATAAACTAAGGGAGGAGGAAGTTAGGGTGAGATATAAGCAACTATTGGCAGAAAGGTGGGCTAGTGCAAGTAGGAGTAGTGGGGGGGTTGAAGAGAGTTGGGATAGTTTTAAAAATGCAGTATTAGAATGTGGGGCAGAAGTTTGTGGCTATAGGAGGGTGGGTGCAGGAGGAAAGAGGAGTGAGTGGTGGAATGAAGAAGTAAAGGGTGTGATAAAAGAGAAAAAGGTAGCTTATGAGAGGTTTTTACAAAACAGAAGTGTTAATAGAAGAGCAGAGTATATGGAAAGTAAAAGAAAGGTGAAGAGAGTGGTGAGAGAGTGCAAAAGAAGAGCGGATGAAAGAATGGGAGAGGCTCTGTCAAGAAATTTTGCTGAAAACAAGAAAACATTTTGGAGTGAGATAAACAAGGTAAGAAAGCCTAGGGAATGAATGGATTTGTGAAGGGATTCAGGGAAACCAGTTAATTGCTTTAATTGGACTTGAGTCCTGGAAATGGGAAGTACAATGCCTGCACTTTAAAGGAGGGGTCTGAGATAGTGACAGCTGGGAGGGACTTTTCTCAGCTGTCGTATCTGAGCTCCTCTGCAAAGACAGTGATTATGTATGAGTGTGGTGAAAGTGTTGAATGATGATGAAAGTATTTTCTTTTTGGGATTTTCTTTCTTTTTGGGTCACCCTGCCTCGGTGGGAGACGGCCGACTTGTTGAAAAAAAAAAAAAAAAAAAAAATGGAGCTAGCTCCACCGTGCAAACTATTACCGTAGGTGTCCCACAGAGAAGTGTTCTTGGTCCACTACTCTTTCTCATTTACATTAACGACCTACCAAATGCATCTCAACTACTCAAACCCATACTTTTTGCAGATGACACTACATACGTTATCTCGCACCCTAGCCCAGACATACTAGCCAACACTGCAAATACTGAATTGCAGAAAATATCTACCTGGATGATGACCAACAAACTTACTCTCAATATTGATAAAACCTATTTTATCCAGTTTGGGAACAGAGCTACAAACGCACCACTTAACATAATGATAAACGGGTCCCCTATCGCAAAACTCACAGAGGGAAAATTCTTAGGAATCCATCTTGACAGTAGCCTCAAATTTCAGACACATATACAACAAATTTCCAAGAAAGTCTCAAAGACTGTGGGAATACTATCCAAGATACGGTACTATGTTTCACAACCAGCTCTCCTTACCCACTATCACTCACTCATTTACCCATACCTCACCTATGGAATCTGCGCATGGAGCTCTACACCAATAACTCATCTCAGACCACTAATAACACAACAAAAGGCAGCAGTTAGAATGATAACAAATTCACACTCCAGACAACATACTCCACCAATATTCAAAAACCTAAACTTACTCACCATACAAGACATCCATACTTTTTACTGTGCCTATTACATACATAGAACACTCTATGCAAATATTAACCCACCACTCAAACTTCTCCTTACCAATTTTAACAGGACACATGACCATAACACTAGACACAGATCACTCCTCGATGTTCCCCGTGTCCATCTAACACTATGTAAAAACTCAATGCATATAAAAGGCACGAAAATTTGGAATTCATTACCTGTCATTGCCAAAGAAACCCTGCCTGTACCCCAATTCAAAACGATGCTAAAAAATCACCTTCTCACCCAAAGCTAAATGCTCAATATCAAACATTCTCAACAAAGTAGAATAATCACTTAATGTAAAAACCTGACTAATCACTTAAATGTAAAAACCTGTTATGAATAATACATACTAAGCTAACTATTACCTAACATTTACATTATAATGACCACGTAAACTGTAACTGCAATGCAACTAATTGTTTTAAATTGTTATCTCACTCAATTAGTTGCATTGCTGCAATTAATTGATATGTTCAACTTATATTCAAACTTTATAACTTAGATATGCAATTATACTTATTTTATAAATTGTCAACCATAACTTTTTACCATGTAGTCTAGAATAAAGTAGTCTTAAGAATGCCCGCAATGCACAGCATATTAGGGGCTTTTGGCATGTACATCTCATTAAGAAATATATCTTGTCTACCATGTATCATTGTACCATGTCACAATAAAGTATTATTATTATTATTATTATAGAAAGAGGGAGTATACATAGGCCTATATATACTCCCTTCTTCTCTCCTTTTTGTTAGTGTGACTTTGTAAATGGTCCAAGTTGGACCGAAACATCGTTGTAAGCTCCTCTCTTCTATGTGCAGGTAATTTGTGTGTGTTAGCCACTGCCCACACTTAGTTCACAAGGTTTTTATAATAAAGCCCATCCAAGGGGAGGAATGCCTTGATACTGATGAAGGATTCTTAATCTGAAGATACAGCGACTAACTCTTAGTAGCTGTATCACCTTTTCAGGTTTAATGCTGTGACAAAAAATGTCTTAAGTACATCTGTAATATGCATCTCAGTCACCTGTAACTATATATCCAGTCAGGCGAGTCTCCACCCAGGGAGAAAAAGGCAGCAATCTCCATCTTCCCAGACTCTGACTTCCTGAAGATTCTGATGGTGCGACCACGTGGATCCTTCAGCAGTGAACTATACATGGTCACTAACAGCTCCTCTCCCACTGCCACAGACCTGAGAGGTCATGATACAGTAAGAAAACATTGAGATCATACAAGTAAGCAATGGCTGATTATGGAAGACATATTACATCACTGAGATTAAACTTCACAGCTAGAGTTGTAGTACAGCACTTGTGACTTGTATAACTTTTAGTTCATAGGATGAGTTGGAAATCAGGTAATACTTCATGATAAGAATCTGAGAAATCAATTAACTTTGTTACAAACACTTATGAACTGCTACCTTGGCTTCAGAACTTCAGTTTCTGTAAATGTATTTTGCAATTCTACTATATTTAAGTATTACTTTATTTAGTTTATAAAAGAGAAACAATCTCCTTCACAAAACTTTAAGATTATTTACTACATCCCCAACAAACACTGCTTGGACTGTGTTACACACTAAACTACTAAAGGACCCCAATGAAAATAAGTCACTTTGACTATTTTGGGTTATCCTAGGTTCTCTACACATATGCTGCTATGTATAATAATCTATGTAACTGTATTTGTGTATACAGTGGACCCTTGAAAATCGTGATTAATCCGTTCCTGAGAGGCCACCTATTTTCAAAATGGACGATTTTCAAAACCATTTTCCCCATAAGAAATAATGTAAATCAAATTAATCCGTTCCAGACATCCAAAAGTATTTAAAAAAAATTTTTTTTACATAAAATGTACATTTATCTACACAGAAAACAATGAGACATGAAGTATAAAACAGAAATAACTTGACACTTACCTTTATTGAAGAGTTGTTGATGTGTGGAAGACAGGAGGAGGGTAGAGGATTTAAGAGTTACTATTTTAGAGTAGGAATTCCCTTCCATAGACTTCAAGTACCAAGTCCTTTTCCGGGGTTACTTCCCTTCTTTGTCTTTTACTGCCACAGTACATTCATTACTTTAAAATATTTGTTAGTCTTAATGTAGGAAGAGAGGTGTGTAGTATTTATTTGTTGGAATTCAGTGTAGGAAGCCTGTAGTTGTAGGTACACGTATGTAGCCCCCACCCAGGGCTTCACTACACAGCCATATTATTACACTACACAGCCATATTATTACACTATACAGCCATATTATTACCATGTTCACTGAGTTTAATAATTTCTAACAACTACCTTTAGATGCCATCATAAACAAAGGGAGAAGTAATGAATAATTCATGTTGAGAATTGTAAACAAACGCGTATGATGGGCTGTTACTGCACCAGACGCCAGATTTACAGTTTTCTCTAATGCTGCATCAGAGAAAACGTAATGTTTACTCTCCACCCAACTCACCACTCGATAGCATATAAACATTGAATCAATGTTTATATGCTATATGATATGTAACATGTTTCTTATATAATTTTGAAGAAAATATCATAGATGGAGTAATGAAAATGCCTATATTAACCTAAAATAAAACATTTAACCTAAAATAAGACATTTGTTTGAGCTTGACTGTGGTGTGGGGAAGTACCCTGGCTGATTTGTGTGGTGAAGTATCCTGCCTGGTGTGGGGAAGTACCCTGCCTGGTGTGGGGAAGTACCCTGCCTAGTGTGGGGAAGTACTCTGACTGGTGTGGGGAAGTACATTGCTTGGTGTGGGGAAGTACCCTGCCTGGTGTGGGGAAGTACATTGCCTGGTGTGGGGAAGTACCCTGCCTGGTGTGGGGAAGTACATTTCCTGATGTGGGGAAGTACATTGCCTAGTGTGGGGAAGTACCCTGCCTGGTGTGGGGAAGTACCCTGGCTGATTTGTGTGGGGAAGTACATTGCCTGGTGTGGGGAAGTACCATGCCTGGTGTGGGGATGTACCCTGTCTGGTGTGTTCTTTCTTGAATTCTATCGTGTTTCTCGCATTCTTTAGCAAAGAGCTGGCACTAGGAGCTTTCTTTGGGTCCATGGTGGCTTATTTAGCAGTTGCAAGCACTAAAACGAATGGAATAATGACAAAATGTATGGTATGAATGCGTGGGTGGCGGTCACTCATTGGTAAACAATAGCACACTGACGTTCATTGTGGTGTTTATGTGCCCAGGCGGCAGGGAGGGCACGCGGACCTGTTTCAGACCACCGGCGATTTTCAAGGAAATGGACGATTTTCAAATTCGCCGATTCTCAAGGGAGACAATTTTCAAGGGTCCACTGTACCTGAATAAACTTACTTACTGGTATTCATATCTTATTCATGGAGAATATACCTCACTATCTACACCACCAAACAATTTAAGATCAATGGAGCAATATCTCATTAATGTGTTTCTTAAAATTAAAAATCAAAATTAAAACTAACTTCTCGTGAGAACACGTGTGTATCTACCCGTAGAAAAGGTGTATCCTTCCTCGTAGAACAAGTGTGATTTCACCTAGAACAAGCATTAACCCTACGTAGAACAAGTGTATATCTCTACCCTCGTATAACAAGTGTGTAACTCTACCCTCGTAGAACAAGTGTCTATCTCTACCCTCATAGAACAAATCTGTATCCCTACCCTCGTAGAACAAGGTGATCTACCGTAGAACACGTGTAACCCTACCCTCGTAGAACAATGTTATCCTACCCTCATAGAACAAATCTGTATCCCTACCCTCGTAGAACAAGTGTGTATCCCTACCCTCGTAGAACAAGTGTGTAACCCTACCCTCGTAGAACAAATGTGTATCCCTATCCTCGTAGAACAAGTGTGTATCTCTACCCTCGTAGAACAAGTGTGTAACCCTACCCTCGTTGAACAAGCGTGTATCCCTACCCTTATAAAACAAATGTGTAACCCTACCCTCGTAGAACAAGTGTGTAACCCTACCCTCGTAGACAAGTGTGTATATTCAACCCTCGAGTCGTAAGAACAAGTGTGTATCCTACCCTCGTAGAACAGTGTGTACCCTACCTCGTAGAACAAGTGTGTAACCTACCTTGTAGAACAAGTGTGTAACAGTGGACTTCGAAGTTTGAACGTTCTGCTCGCCGCATACGGCTCAGTAAGCTTTTTACACTTGAGAAGAAAGCTTTTCGTTTTCAAACATTCCACTGCTCCTTGGCTTTGGCCGCCAGTGATTGTTTACTTGAGAAACAGTTACCTAGGGTCTCAAAATTCATGCACTACTTTGGTGCATTTTGGTGTGAGTGATTGTCATGTGAAATAAGTCACCAGAGGTAGCTTCTAGGGAGTGTAGCATTCATGGAGGGAGTGTAGCATTCATGCAGGGAGTTTAGCATTCATGCAGGGAGTGTAGCATTCATGCAGGGAGTGTAGCATTCATGCAGGGAGTGTAGAAGGCATGCAGGGAGTATAGCAGGCATGCAGGGAGTGTAGCATTCATGCAGGGAGTGTAGCATTCATGCAGGGAGTGTAGCATTCATGCAGGGAGTGTAGCATTCATGCAGGGAGTGTAGCATTCATGCAGGGAGTGTAGCAGGCATGCAGGGAGTGTAGCAGGCATGCAAGGAGTGTAGCAGGCATGCAGGGAGTGTAGCAGGCATGCAGGGAGTTTAGCATTGATGCAGGGAGTTTAGCAGGCATGTAGGGAGTGTAGCTTTCATGCAGGGAGTGTAGCAGACATGCAGGGAGTGTAGCAGGCATGCAGGGAGTGTAGCAGGCATGCAGGGAGTGTAGCATTCATGCAGGGAGTGTAGCAGGCATGCAAGGAGTGTAGCAGGCATGCAGGGAGTGTAGCATTCATGCAGGGAGTGTAGCATTCATGCAGGGAGTGTAGCAGGCATGCAGGGAGTGTAGCAGGCATGCAGGGAGTGTAGCAGGCATGCAGGGAGTGTAGCAGGCATGCAGGGAGTGTAGCAGGCATGCAGGGAGTGTAGCAGGCATGCAGGGAGTGTAGCAGGCATGCAGGGAGTGGGGATTTCCCTTCGTAGAGGCTGAAGAATTCCTCCCCCAACAAGTGTTTAATTGTGATGAAACAGGCCTGTTTTGGAAGAAAATGCCCAAGAGGACCTTCATTACTCATTACTCTATCTTCCAGATGCCTGCAACTCTTTAATAAAGGTAAGTAAATGTATATATATATATATCTTTCTTTCAACACGGCGGCCGTTTCCCACCGAAGCAGGGTGGCCCAAAAGAAAAAACGAAAGTTTCTCCTTCTACATTTAGTAATATATACAGAAGGGGTTACTAGCCCCTTGCACCCGGCATTTTAGTCGCCTCTTACGACACGCATGGCTTACGGAGGAAGAATTCTGTTCCACTTCCCCATGGAGATAAGAGGAAATAAGAACAAGAACTGGTAAGAAAATAGAAGAAAACACAGAGGGGTGTGTGTATATACATATGCTTGTACATGAATATGTAGTGTGACCTAAGTGTAAGTAGAAGTAACAAGACATACCTGAAATCTTGCATGTTTATGAGACAGAAAAAAGACACCAGCAATCCTACCATCATGTAAAACAAATACAGGCTTTCGTTTTACACTCACTTGGCAGGACGGTAGTACCTCCCTGGGCGGTTGCTGTCTACCAACCTACTACCTAGAATATATATATATATTGTTTTTAATTATTTTATATGTGAATATTTTTTTGTGGAACGGATTAATTGTATTTACATTATTTCTTATGGGAAATAATGATTCGAATTTCGAAAACTTCGTGTTAAGTACTAGCTCCTGGAACGGATTAATTACGATACTCGGGGGTCCACTGTACCTACCCTCGTAGAACAAGTGTGTATCCCTACCCTTGTAGAACAAGTGTGTATCTCTACCCTTGTAGAACAAGTGTGTATCTCTACCCTCGTAGAACAAGTGTGTAACCCTACCCTCGTAGAACAAGTGTGTATCCCTACCCTCGTAGAACAAGTGTGTAACCCGACCCTCGTAGAACAAGTGTGTATCTCTACCCTCGTAGAACAAGTGTGTAACTCTACCCTTGTAGAACAAGTGTGTAACCCTACCCTTGTAGAGCAAGTGTGTAACCCTACCCTTGTAGAACAAGTGTGTAACCCTACCCTTGTAGAACAAGTGTGTAACCCTACCCTTGTATAACAAGATAAAATGCATATACAGTACACTCATTACTCACCTAAAAATATTTGTAGTCTTAATGTAGGGAGAGAGGTGAGTAAACAATATAAAAACGAATAAATGAGAGAGAGAGAACGAGTAAATGAGAGAGGACAGAGCCGCAGAGTATGTAAACAGACAGACGAACGCGTCTGGTTTTGGTTGATACACGTTCATTCCCATGTCTGTGAATCTTATACCATAATACAAACACTTTACATTGTGTACAAGTTGTCTCCACGTTGGTAAAGTAGAATAAATACATGTAAAGAGCAACACTCCCATTCTCATGTAACACACCATTTTTAGAAGGAATAACGTTCTGAGTGAGGGCATACAAAAGGAACAATTTTCTACAGTTACCCCCAGTAATACTATTGTGTACCTGCAAGCAAGTACATTGTGTAAGTTTATTTAGGTACAGGTACACATAAGTATAATTATCAGAGTATATACAGTAGGACGTCATTTAGCACGATAGATACGTTCCTGAAAAGTCGTGTTAGATAATTTCGTCTTAAATGATTAACAGAACTTATGGGAAAAATAGGGATACGTGTTTGAGAGTCCCCAAAAGCCAAACAAGTTTTTTTGACCAACATATCTTGCAAAAATTGAAGGCGAATATGTAATTTTAGTTCATTGTCATGATCTATTACTGCTTAAGACTACAAATGCAATAGAAATAATAGTATTTCTTACCTTAAATTGTGGGTAATGATGTTTGTGGATGGTAGTGAAGAGTGAATATGGATGGTGTGGCCCTACTGAGCTGAGGTGGATATGTAATTGTAGTGCATTGTCATGATCTATTACTGCTTAAGACTACAAATGCAATAGAAATAATAGTATTTCTTACCTTAAATTGTGGGTAATGATGTTTGTGGATGGTAGTGAAGAGTGGATATGGATGGTGTGGCCCTACTGAGCTGAGGTGGATATGTAATTGTAGTGCATTGTCATGATCTATTACTGCTTAAGACTACAAATGCAATAGAAATAATAGTATTTCTTACCTTAAATTGTGGGTAATGATGTTTGTGGATGGTAGT